>JANAWD010000337.1:0-44530 GCA_027627245.1 Meripilus lineatus | reverse complement strand
CGAGGACGCGCATGCCGGGTCGGAGACCCATCTGGGCAGCGAGGTAGTGTTCGTGGCGCGCGAGAGATGCGGTAAACGATTCGCCCTTGTAGAAACGGGAGAAGTGGAATGAACCGGCCCAACAGTATTCGTAGAGCAGAGTTGCACCGTCATAGTAACCTACGTGTCAACCGGATATCAGCTTCACGAACCCGAAGAAAAGAGATAAGAGGTGCGCACCGTTGATGACTTCGGCGTAGTGCTCAAGACGGTTTGCGGTATGTACCTTCTCCTCTTTCTTAAGTTCAGAGTCCCAAAAGTCTTGGTACTTCTGCATGCGACCTTCGGAACGACCGTCCTTGGTGTTCGCCACCGACTTTGTCTCTTGTGCAACAGGGGACATTTTGATTAGGTTTCAGGACGGTTTGAAGGTGAGAAAGACTAGACGGGAACGGTCAGTACACGATTCGGTGGGAAGGAGTCAATGGAGGTGAAGAGATAAGATGTGTTGTCAGAGACTTGAATGAGTTCCTCCGCGAGAGAGAAACCACCCAATGTGCTGTCGCACGTCGTGTAAATTGTTTGCAGATATGAAATTTTCATCTCGACACATCTCATGTCTTTCCACCGCCACCAACGTGTACGAAAACAAAACAAAAGAAAGGACTCACGGAGAGAGGACTGGAGAAGGAGGGTTGGATAGAACAACCTGAAGGAAAGGAAGGAAGGAACGGAGTGGGTCGACTCTATTTATTATAAAAAGCTTCGGCAAGGCGGTTGAGGAGAAATGGCGGGATGGGAAATTTCCAAAAGGTATTCCAATACTCGTAAGACGCACCTCATTTGGCCACTCATTGGTTCCCGCCTCGATGGTGGCATGAGACAAGCTTCGCATTGGACCATTCCACAACCGACCCATTTTCAACAATCAGCCAATCACAGCCCTCCCAGCTTTGACATCGCCCGATTCGAAAATCCCACGTGGAATTCCATCAGGTGACCGCGTCAATGCTTTGTCTTCGCGCTCTTGGTTTTCTCCTGTTCGACGCTCTCTGGGATTCACCTCGGTGATGGGTAGTCGAGGACAATGCAATACCCTCGGTATGTTTGTCCTGCGGAGAAGCTGCTCGCATCACAACGCTGCACCTGGAGAGGCGCATCGCGCCATATCATGATTTCTGCGGCACTGATTGGCTACAACAATACGTAGCAACCTCAACAGCCGGATACAATATCCCTTCATGCTCAAACTCTCCCTCCCTTGGAAGTGGTACGAGCTCCTCTTTCGGCCCGCCTTTTCATCATGATGACACCCCTCCCTCCTCTCTTCAGTCCCAAAGGGCCGACAACGAAGGGTTAATTTGAAGTTTGCACTTCGTTATCACAGCAAAATCAAGTGCGTCGACCGTGTCGAGACAGCCTCCTACCACGACGGGGTATCTCGTGCTCTTGGACCTGAAGCAAGGCCGTAATGGCGGCTCGCCATGCAATGTGGCATTGTTCCCCACCCAAAGCTTCTCCACTGCAAGGTCATATTAGGCATCTTGCGTGGCGGAGCGCACCTCAATGAGATTGACGATCCAAACTTAGCCCTCGCGAACAGCAATTGAATTCTCGTAAAGCGCCTGTGGAGTATGGTATGCCGTAAGTCCCGCACATCTTGGCCCACGCTCTGCCGAACACCTCGCGCTGCCCTCGCATTGACTTTGATCGAAGAAGACCAAGGAACGGGATAAACGCGCTCTAAACTTGGCTTTGCTTTCTAGTTCCAACTTTATCTGCCCCAGACCGCAGCGTACCGTGCCGCCAACGCCCAACGTCGACATCATGTATCCTGATACACACCTGCTACTGTACAAACGTGTAAGTGCACCACCAATCAAACTCATTGATTCCCCGATCATATGGATAATATCTGTGCTGTACTGCCTTAGTATATCTGAACCCCCAAACTCGGAGACTGCCTTTGAATCAAGTACGGAGAAGGAGGTCTGATTACCGCGAGTCGCGAGCGGCTTGGGGCCTGCGGAAGGTTATGGGTTAGGTCCGTTTACTCCTCTTTTGAGCGCCCATTTGTGATGGGCACAAGGTACCACCACATTTCGGAGCCGATTGAATTGGAAGTTCGGGACTGAGAAGGTAAGTGCTGTTCTACTACACGTCATGGGATAGCGGAGACCTGGGGCTGCCTCACAGGCACGAAAGATAAGGGATTTTGTTGGGGAGACTCTGGCGACCACTGGCCCCCAAGGCTTCTTACGGAGCCAGAAATAGAGCTAATAGAGGCAGGAGACCAAATGATGGTAGGTCGTTCACGAAGGGGCTGGGGTGGGACTTTGGTTCCTGTACCTTGGGCCTCTGGACTCGAAGCTTGCAAGCCCTCTTCGTCATGTCTGCGCTCCGCACGCGGGTCCGACGGAGGGTTTCTGCTGACAATGATGCCGATCTACTGATAAGTCATGTAAATCTGAGTCCTTCGTTTTCGCACCTGGTTACTCATCTCCGTAATCAAGCTTGACTCCGTAATACCTTCACGCTCTTGCTATTTACTATGACGGGGCGCAACCAAGTAGAAGAGCAATCAGTATCGTTCTGTCTGAGCGCAGGAATGAGAGACTTGCCAAGAAGTACGCCCTATTTCTCCTACACTCGCTTTCGGGATCTAATTCTCGTTGCGTGCAAGGGGGTTTCACACGTCCGTTCAATTATCGTCGAGTTGAAACATCAAGAGCCCTCACGACAATGTGTACACGGCCTTCTGTGGGTTTCAGCCCAGTTTCTTTGTCGATCCGGGGTTTCCCCGATAATCGGGATATGCACTCGAAGTCCGAAACACAGAAGGACGGGCCAAGCTATTGTTGTCGCAGAGGATTGGCTGTAAATCGGAGATTAGTGGTAAAGACTCTGCAGAAGACCTACGAAATTCCTGTTTCCCGTCGTGGTGACTACGCGGTGACACTCAAAATTGGATAACGGCCAGTACAACGCGCGACCCTTGGTTCGGCGTCCTCCTCAGAGATTTTGTCGTGTTTGATTTGAGTGATAATTTCCTTCGTATTGCTGGGGGTGGATGCGATAGTAATAGTGATGAACGTAAGAGATGGGTTTACATGAAGATGAGAAGATGTCGGCTGAGATCTCAGACCTTTTTGAAGTTTCTTTGCACTCGTGTATGTATGTTTTCCGAGTACCATGCCTCTCCGTTCAGCGAGATCTACGAATGTATGGTGTCCTGTTGAGATTTGAGGCCCGAAGGATGGTCGGTGAGGAGTTGAACAAGCCCGAGGGAGGCGATCGAGGGTTTTGATGGACGAGGCCGGAGAGGATTTGAATATCGCGATGGACGATAATCGTACGCAAAATGCGGACGTCGTCTCTTCAAGTGTTGTACACCCTTGAAGAGGCGTGAGTGATCGTTTTCTGTCTGTATTTGATACACTGTACTCACCGTAGATCCTAGTGATCGTCGTCACTAGGTAAATTCCCATACAAAGTGTTGTACACCCTTGAAGAGACTGGCCGTCGTCGCTAGGTTCGCGACACCGTTCGAGTTGTTAGGTAGCTTCCCGAACGATCCTTCTGTGCTCGCGTGGCGACGCACGAAGTAGAATCGACGCTGTTGGTGACAGCGCGCGGATGAGGTTATTCAACATGTCCCATGTTGAATTAGGTAGACATCGTTTTAAGGAGTTACTGTGCTCCTAAGAGGATAAGATAGGGTAGGGCCCACTTCTCCTCGTGTCGCATTGGCGGGCTGTGACCATATAATCTTCCGGAATTGTAATTGCCAATGGTGTTGCAGGAAAGAAATACCTAGTGAAGCTCACGGACCAGGCTGCCCTACGCGGTCTGAATGCAGGACCTATTACTTATACATTCGGCACAATATATTTTATAATCTCATGAATCTAAATTCACTAGACAGTATGTAAAGTAATAAGGGTTAAGACAGAATGAAAAAGACAATACAGTATGGTACTATTTAATTGCATAATCAATATAAGAATAATACAAACAAAGAAAAAAGAAAAGATCTATATCTAAACTCCAATATGTACAAAGGTTGCCCATCTTTTTGCTGGAATACCTTTTTCTCTCATTTCTCGAGTAATGTCATCTACAACATGTGCAAGGGAGAAAAGTGCAAGTGTACGACCTGACCTTTCTGTCCTTGCAGTAATATACTCCAAATATAACTTTGTACATGTCTCCTTATAACCTGGATGACTTTCTGAATTGAAGATATTTAATTTTTTATAAAATTCTCCAAAAAGCTCTTCTTTAATCCATGGAGGAGTTTGATTAAGTGCCTCTAGTGAGACAGATTGATTGAACAAGGCATGATATACTGCTTTAGCTATCATAGGACCATCATCATCTGCCATAGGCCTAATACAGTAACTTTGATAAGCAAATTATAATCTTTTGAGAAATATATAATAAAAAACTTACCATTAGTCCCAAGAATACTTTTAAAACCAAGAAACATTAATGTGCTTGCAATATTGATAGCCTCCTCTGGCTGCTCAGTATCATTTGAAGCAGTATGACAAGCACTAAGAATAGCCATAAAAGCATTTGGAAATTGATACTCAGATTGAATAAGTTTATGAATTGTCAGTCGCTTTCCATCTCCAAGGAAGAAACCACTATTTAATGGATTATTAATATCTTGAGTAGCATGACAAGCAAGATGAAGAATAGAAGCCTCTGAAATTTTAGCTAGTACTGTTTCAGTTGATGTATATACTCCTTCTAGATCTAGATTTTGATTACCATGAAGATATATTAGATTCTCTGAGGGAACAATCTCTTGTATAATCTGAAGCTCTTCTTTTACTTTTTTCAGATTGCTTAGTCTACCTCCTGGCCTTGGCTGAGCAGCAGCAAGAATTTTAAGCTGAGTTGGAATTGAATGCTTACATGCATCAGCAAGTGCTTCCAAGGATGGTATATAAGATGAAACAAAAAAATCAGAGATACATATTGAAGATTTACTGTCAGAATTTGTATTATAAATTCCTGCTGCATGAAGTGGTAAGGAGGGTAAGGTTAATCCTTGATAACACCACCATAAGTGTCTTCGTTGATATTTATTCTATAATATTGAGTATTTAGTAGTTATAATATAAGAATTAGAAAAATAGTATACCAAAATCTGCAATTTTCTTTCCCACAATGAGTCATTTGATGTATGGAAAATTGCATTAACAATAGGTTGAACAATCTCAATCCATAATTCCTCTAATAGACTTTCTACTGAGTAACTAGACTCATATTTTTTAGAAATTTTATAGAGACGGGAATTTTCTTCTTGAAGATTTATTTTCTCTGATTTTGATAGATTTGAAGTAGAACTTCGTGTGTTTGTTAGTATTTTTAGCTGAGTAGAAAGCTTAATCCATTTATCACTAGAATCTAATTCTATGAATTTGAGAGGATCTCTAGAAGATTTATTGAAATCAAAAATATGAACTATAATAGACTCTTGAATATCAGTATTATAAAGATAAACAACTAGATTATTAGTCCATTTAGATAACTCTGTTATTATCTCAAAAGGAACTCTATGTTTAAAGAAATTCTGAAATCCTGGAATTGACTGGATATCTTTGATAATCTGTTCTCGTTTATTAACTAGCTCAAAATTAGATATCTTAGTTGGATTTAGATTGTGAGTATTCCATAATGATAATCACATTTAACCCATCTTTTCTCAAAAGCTTGATTTATAGATTGTAGATTTGAGGCTAAGTCTGGATTTACAAAATAAAGTGTATCAAGAGGTTTTCTAAGTTGTTTTAGCTGATACCAAAGTAATCCTTGCCATCTTTCAATAACTTCTATATAATAAAAGGGCTCTAATGTAATAGCAGAGTACTTAATTATAGTCATTTCTCGATCAATCTTATCTCGATATCGAATTACAATTGATTCCCATAATCCAGAAGTACTCCAACTTCTGGCTTCTAATTTTTAAAAAATAGATCAATCATTTCTTTAACAAATGGTTTACAATGTTTTATTACTATATCATTTTGTTCTATTGTATAGCACTGTAACCAAATAATTTCAGCACTAAATAAACACTGCTTAGAATTTATTGCAAACTGCTGCAGATTGTCAAAAGCTTTTATCACATAAAGAGAATCAATTTCAATTATAGGTAATTCTATATTTTCATTTATTAGATCATTAATACTTTTGTGACTAAATTGTGGTAAAAATGAATAACCCCATTTTCGTATGCTAAAAATAAGAGGCATAAGTCTGAAACGATGAAGAGGTAGTGCACTTCCATGACTAAAAGGTAGTGGAGAGTTAATTTCTAATTTATAACTTGCTAGATTTTCAAATGCATCTTCAATTATATCCTCAATATCTTTTATATTAATATGAGTAATATTAATAGATATACTCTTTTTTTTTCAAACAGATCAAGTAGCTGAATTAATCTTTTATTATTATATAGTTTTCCAGTATCCTTTGAGTCATCATACCAGATAAGATGATAAGACTTACTTTTTTCATATCTTATATATTGTTTAAACTGATCAAGTTTTGGTACAGAGGAAGAAGTAGTGATATCTATTTTTTTTCGTACTTTAATATCTGTAGTCTGCTTTGTTAATAACTTGATATATATTGATTTTATAACAGTTCCACTATTAAAGTCATTATCAGATAAACAAATATTTTGCAATGCTATATTAAGCTTGTTATAACTAGTAGATAAATGTATATCTTGATTAAAGTAGTCTTTTAGTGACCATAGATAATATATTTGTGCTTCCTGATAATCCTGTTCTCTATAAAATTGTAGAAATCGAGAACAAAGTGCACTTGTTAATAACATTGCAATTGGTTTGAAATAACCACAATGATTAATAAGAATAGGTTCAGGACAGTATGATTTGAGATGTAATATAGTTTGATCAAGCTGTTGATTGTTTTCATCTTGAAATATCATTACAAGAATATCTGAGAAATAATAAAAATTTAATAATTCCTCACTACTATCTAAAGCTTGAATTTGCTTAAAAATAGACCAAGTAGTGTTAAGATCTTGAGCAATTGCTACAAGCTTGAGTTGACTCCACAAAAAGAGAAGATAAATTTTGTTAGTCTCATTATCTGATTTGGAAATATTAAGAGATTTTGAGATTTTTGCAATATCAAATCTTTGTCCATGGCAAGTTAAGATATGCCAAGCATATATAGCTGAGCGCTGAACTGCATTATGAATACTTTCAGACATATAAGAAGAAGTTAAGTTATAATCCTTAATTAAAATAATAGCTTCTTCACAATCAGTAATACAACTTATCATTGGATATCTAGTTGCTCTTTCTACTAAGTTGAAAATATGCTGAATAAGAATCCCTTGATATATAGAGTCTTGATAATTATTAGGAAAGAGAAGAATAATTTGACCAATATCTATAGCTCGATTGAGATCCTGGATATTATGCATTTGAATATAGTGTTGAACAGAATAATTACAAAGTTCAACTCTTGCACTCCAAGAGGGTTCAGGTATTTTTCCTGAGAGATGATATATTATCATAAAATCAGTAATGGCATGCTCTAGGTTGTTGATACTATTGATATACTGATATTGATCTGGGCCCTTTGATAGCATGATATATCCTATACCTTGAAGAAGAAGTAAATAACATATTGGTTCAAAATTATTTTCACAGATATCAATAAGATCTAATTGTATTATAATATTTTGAAGAATTTCCAAGGCTTGCTTTATCTCTGCCTCTTGCTGTATCCATATCTTAATATCTGATTGTACTTTAAGTTGTCTCCTATATGACTGAGTAACTATTTTGTAGACCGATAGCAAACTATCAGAAAAAAGAGGAAGTTGTAAAAGCAGGCTTGAAAATATATCTTGGAAATGTAATTGTGAAAAGGATTTCTTGAGATCTTCTATTTTCCCTATAATACCAGATACTATGAGGTTGCTTTCTATATCTGGATATAAATAACATTGTTGAAATAGTCTCCAACTACAAATTGCATGATCTATCAATTCATAACTTTTAAGAACTTGAAGGTAAGATTGAAAGCATAGAGCACGTGCTTGCATTGGAAGTACGGTGATCAAAATCAGCTCAGCAATCCCATTATCCTCAAATGCCTGAATGAGATGATCTATTGAGGATATCAGCTCTTCCATAGCAACATTTAAAGTCTGAGGCTCTGAGAACAAAGATTCCAGAGAACTCTGATCAAGCTCTGTACTAGTATAACCAATCTGGGCTTTTAGCCTTGATATGTTCTGTGGCTCATATGCAGCATCCTTTAGGAGGTGTGACAACAATGGTACTGGCAATGTTGATAACTATTCAGGGACTGTGAATGACACAAGACTGATACTAAAAATTACGGAGGAAAATACCTGAGAAAAGTCTGCTACCTGGAGAACACTCGGATAGGAAGACCCGAAGTGTTGACGTTGGAGTCGAAGATAACCCGTGATACCACTTTGAACCAGTTGAATCTGGTCTGAGAAGCAGTACATCATTTCGGAAATGTATATAGCCCGATCGATGACCTTGTAGTTTGGGCGAAGGCTGAAACAACATGAAAGAATATTCATCTGTCTACGGAGCAGTGCGGAATAAATCGTAAGATTTTCATCGTCGATTTCTGTAATTTCCAACATGCAGTCTATGCTGAGCATGATTCTTGTAAACCCGTTGATAGCTTGCTGCTCGAGTTTAGGATCACGGGAGCCAGGGGAAAACTCGAGGAGACTGTTAGCAGCCTTGATCCACACGGAGATCTCCTCATCAAGGTCCATTCCGTTGCCCACAAAATCAAATTTTTCGTCGAATTCATACGTAACACGCATCTGTCGTGAACAATGCATACGTTTTCTTCCAAGATGCACTCAGGATATCGTGGTCGCACCTCGTCATCAGAGAATGAGATACAAGTGCCCTTTTGTACAGGAGCAACATCTTCAGATGGCTCCGGGTCTGTCATCTTGTCGGAATCCGAATTCTGCATGAATGAGGTGGTCGGTGTATGCTTGTTGTAGACGTAGGAGAAGAGAGTAGTAAAACGAGTCGAGGATGGGGGAACTTACCTTTCAGGAGCCTCTTTATATAAGAGAACATCAACCCACCCGTTGACCTGTACACACACACCCCTGACCGAAATCGAAGTGGATGGAAATAAGTTCGGTGTCGTAATCCGAATAGCAGGATGGACGTCTTAGGAAAGCGAAATATCCGGAGGGCATCGGGTTGATGTGACCCTTCACAAGCATTGAGACCCTGTGCCATAGTATGATAGCTGGCAGGGGACGAGGACCAGGCTTCTATGGCGCGGCTTCAGGAGAGCAAAGATCGAGAGCCAGGGGTCGATGGGGTTACTTGGACCGAATCGTGACAAAGGGTCGCAAATTGGATCAGAAACGAACCGCATATATGCATCAGTATGTTCAGACACAATTAGTCGCATTTTCAGCTTCAATATACGTTGCTGGAAACATTTGAGGACTAGACTCCTCTATGACAGACGACCCCAAAGGTCTGCTTTCTGCGCATTTATTTTGATACTGTAGGTTCAAAGCGGCACACCTACGACTCAAACTGTGAGGAAGGCGCCAGTATAAACAACTTGGAACTCCGAGATTCTTTATGAATTAAATGAAATTAGTGGAAATAGTCTAATATTGCTCGTCAACAGGAGCCTACCTGGTGACGACCCGCCGAGTATGTCCATGGAACGTATATTGATCCTCCAGAAGCATCCACAGTTGCTGAGATTCGCCCCATCCTACATGGTGGCTATACGTCCTGACTGGTGAGGGCACAATAAACACGTCATGAAAGGTGGCATATTAAGTGTCTTTCACTTACTAGCAGTATGTCGCAAACTGTGCCACGGAATTGCTATGCTCAGTCTACCATCGCCCCAAACGACAGGAGTTGCGTTCAGTCCGGGAAGCCTTCACATAGTAGAGGCTCACCAAGTTCCGATTTCTATCTCCCGGGTTCCTTGACGCTCCATTGGTGGTAGCCGGATGTTCGTGATTCAAATGGGATCTCGAAGGGTCCCTCGAACAGTCGACCAGACAAAAATCGAACCTCTCTCCATTCGTGTTTGAAGTCGGGGTCCTTAATCCATCCGTACTGACTCGGATTCTGGACGTAGTAGACTACTTCCTTCTCGCACTGTCGCAAAGTCTAAATTAAACCCGATAATGTATGAGGATCTTAAGTAAGGTGTTCGAGATTTCGAGATTTCGAACCGTGGAATGTTCGTTGAGACGTAATTGGTCCTGCGACGTCGTATCACGAATAAATTACTGAAACCTCCTCATCTAGGTCGAATTAAGACAGGGGCTCACCTGTGAAGGCTCAAAGGAGGACAATTGTTGTATGAGGAGGGCCCAGGCGGTGCATAAGTAACCAGGTGCAAGGCCATATGTGAAAGAAATGAGGGCAATTCTTCTATGTTCTGTTGGACGCAGCAACGCGTGAAAGGAAGAGATGGGATTTCATGCTGGAACTTGTTCCAAGTGGAAAAGATGATCTAGAGTCAAACCGATGTCAGATATCTTGCGAGGGAGCTCGAGCCTTAGGCAGGACAATCCTCACATGCGCATTGCGCGATATGGTAGGATCCACCAGACCAGTTGCGGGAACAGGGTCTCGCTCTGAAATATGTGAACGCGGAGGTGGTGCTGCGCATGGCAGTAGTCTGTGACTCGAAGGACTGTGAGGTCGACTGGGATTCCGCCTTGAGCCCGAGCCGTTCGTGGCTGTTGGTGACGAGCGCCTCACATCTATCCTTGTCCAACACCATCATGGTCGCGAATATCGGCGGTCCTCACCCGTGTCGTTTGGATTGCCCCCATCTTCAGTTCCAACTCTATGTCTAATTGCAGCGACGTATCTGGAAATCTACGGTAAGTTGTTTCGATTCCTTCCCTTGCAGTCCGGCCTTGGTTATTCGATCCGACCCTCCTTTTCGAGTCCTCTCGCCGCAAGACTTTCTTGTGATCTCTTCGTTCGTGCTGTTGGTGATGGAAGGACATCAGATCTTTCGAGATGAAGATCTCATATCTGCAAGCAATATCCACAGCGTCGGCAACAAATTAGGTGACTTCTCCCTCGTGGAGAGCCTTTAGCCGCACATCACTTATCTCCTCATCTCCCTCATCTCCTAAACACTGAATCATGTGCTGACCATTCCTCTCCAGCCTTTTACACTCTCCGATCGTCCTGAAATACAATTCAAAATGACCCCTGTGGCACAAGAGACAAAGTCAGTGATGAGCGCATCGATGAGCTCCAAGGATTGTCGTTCCGGAGGTCGCGTGTTGAAGTACTCAAGATGTACCAAGATCTCTGTGATTCGAGACACAAGAAAGAGGAGAAAGAACTTACTACGGACAGTTTTGGGCACGGCGCCGAAGTCATCAACCCCGGTGCGTACATCCTCTCTGTTCTTCACTATTCCTTTGTTTTGCCAGGCTTATGTCTGGTTGATGCGTAGGTCACTTGACTGTGCAATCTACTCTACGGATACCACTGGGCTGGCTACTTCTATTTTTACCATTCCCACAAGGACGAATCGTTTTCTGCTTCTATCGCGCGCCACGAAGACTACCTCGTTGCCCGGATATAGCTCTCCTTCCTGCCATCTGTGATCTTGACGCAGGTGGGCCGTCTTCTCGGTGGTCCAGCGCGCGGCATCGCCCCTTTTGCTGATGCCAACATTGCCAGGATCTATCACAAGTTTCAACTTGGTCGCACGACGAAGCGCGCGTGCTTCAATACCTAGATTGAGTTTGAGAGGGAAGGGTTCATGAGATTGGTAGAGAAATTGGGAGCCTATTCTCTTGATGTTGGTGGGTTCTCCGTCTCAATCCATTTGGCGGATGCTGGATGAGCGAAAGAGGGTGGTATTCGTCAGTATATACTATCAAGGCGAGCGTGCGTGCTCCTACCTGAGGAGGCGCCTACGGCGAACTCAGGAAAATCCTCACACCAGGAGGTTCTTCCTTCTTCCCACACGCCCCCATCCTCCATAACACCTCTTTCCCTCTCTTTCCTCGCGGTATAGTTCGACGTCTACGAATCACACCTGGGACCCCACCAACCCCGAGAAAACTCGCCCACACATCCGAAACCGGGAACCGCCCAAAATACTTCTATCGTCTCTGTCCGTTGGGCGCTCAAAGAGGTCATTCATGAGGAAGATTTGGCTTTGAAGACTGTCTTGCTTGGGACATTTCCAGCTTCCACAACCGAACTAGCTTCTCAAATCAGACAATAGTATCCATAGCAGCTTCGACTTTCATATCACTGCAAAGGGGTGAAGGTCTTCGGGTCGTTCGGTGTGTCACTGGCATACCTCTTCTTTTAAAACCGGCAACCCCTGGGTAGGGTTACGGTCAACTGTGACGTCATTTGCCAATACTCCGGCCTCAAACCAAAGGAAGGGGGGTTAACACTGGCCTTGCAGAGGTTGTCTTCCTGCACGGAAGATACTATATCTCTCAGGCTACCAACCAGTTGGATGCCGCCCGTATTAGTCACTTTCTCCTCCTTTACCCTTCGCCCCAGTAACATTAACGAAACCCTCATTACTATCCATGCTGGCGTTGAGCGTGAGTCATCTGAACCTTCTAGTGCAAACCCGTATACTGAGATGCTTATGACGAAGGACAATCAGGTGGGTAAGATGGAGAGGCTTTCGTGTGGTTTATGGCTTCTCCAGAAAGTTAAACTGGATGCGGGTTCGCTCGTCTCAAAACCTAACGGTATCCACCACCATGTTGAAATCGGGGCGGCTCTCAGCTCATGTTCTTGCCTCTCGAATACACTGCGACGACTTTACATCATGGATTCATCCTCGGTATCTTGCTCTCACATAACCCTGGCGGCTCGTCCGAGTACCCTATCATCCGCTTGTCTTCGTGCGGACTCGGACGAGGGCTGACTGCGTCAGCCATCTTTCGGATGCCAACGTCCACGGATTTGACCTCTTGCTATTCACAAGAAATCCCTGTGTTGATCTACGACATATACTGAACTATATCCATTGTATACACGCATACACCCGACCTATCCTTCCCGCTGATCCATCAATGTTACACGAGGCCAACGCGATCCAACACCACTTCCAAAGCCCCAGCATTCTTCACCCTCACTTCAACTCAACTCAACGTCTCACAAACCTCGAAGTCCCCTACCCATCCACATCCTCAGCATACCCCTCCCTCTCTTCCTCGTCCTCATTCTCAGCCACATCTTCCACATGCATAAATGAATGGTCAACACATCTCCGACCACCTAGACTCTCATGCGACCACCCGCACGAAAGATACGGTCCCGTACCTCCGTGTATCGATCGTCCAAAAATCCAAGCACCAGAAGGCGCTCGGTTTTGTGAAGAGTTGAATGCCTTTGTGCCTTGTCATCTACCCTATCGTATCCGCGGAATCGCTAAATCAAAACCTATACGAAAACCACCGGGTCAGAGGTTCTTTCCTGGGGTGTTCCAAGGGGAAGAAGAGAAGGTTGTCATGGCCATGGGGCTGACGCACGCGAAATTGGAGTTGATAGAGTTGGCGGAGGCGATGGAGACCGCGGAGGTGGTGTATCGGCCAGTGAATATGACTTTGGGGCTACGTCCAGAGGAAGAGTTGACGGAGTTTGTTGGCGAGAGGAATAAGTTGAAACTTGATATGGTATCGTTGAGAGAGGCGTGTCGGAGTCCAGAGCTTGTACATCGCGCCAAAGTGGGATGACGGTCGCCTGTGGTCTTTGCAGTTTGGTATGTGACAAGGAAGGGTGATTGGCAGAAAACCGTGGGCAACCACGAATCGGACACGACGATTATGCGTACTTGGACCTGTCGCTGGACTTCGGAATGAATAACTTCATTTTCTCGATTAGAATGTGGGCACTGACCTCTTATTCGACCTCATCAATACTCCAAGCTCGAAAGCCAGACGCTCCGCCCTGGGCGCCCATGACTAAACAGCCTTTCCACGCGAATAAAATATTCGACGTATTCAGCAGGCTGAGAGGGGTGACCGGTCCGAAGAGTATCTGAGGGAATCATGATTGAATGAGTGCACGATTGCCCGTCCTAACTTGATCACCGCTTCGAAGCGCCACTCCAACTCAGTGGCTCATGTTGGAAAAAAGGTCATTCTGGCGCAGATACTTCGTACCGCTTTGCACACACAAGGGGAAATAGGTGTCGGACAGGTGCTCATTGTCATGTAAACGGCGACCTCAGGCCGAGCTGAAAATAGTGGACAACGCCGTTGATTACGAATGACAAAAAATCGAAAACAGAAATGATGACAATTACAGTGGGTTGTTGCGAACATGCTGAGACTATGAGGGGGGTCGCGGGAGGGCGCTTCGAAGGGTGCAAATGTGGATTGTGGTGCGATAGATATGAGATATGGAACGGGATATGGAGGGTTTCAGCCTCTTCTCTTCGTCGGGTTCTACGAGCCTTGAACGTAGGCGGAAGTACGAAAGCGAGCGAATCATCTTGTCGAAACGGAGGACCACTTCATTCATTGTCGGCCTTTTCGTTGGGTCATCCTGGACCATATCAGCGATCAAGGGTTCGATGAACTCCAAGCCTTTCGTCTTCTGTGCGCGGTGATGTATCAAAGAGCATTGAATTTTCAAGAACAATTTGGGGGCGATGGGCTATTTACACTCACTTGCAAGAAATTCTCCCTGATCAAATTCCCGAGATAGTATACGTCGATTGGGAAAGGGTCATATTTTCTCTTGATCCCATACCACATGAACTCGGGAACAGTTCGATCGCCACCACGAATGGGGAACACCATGCGGTCCTGACCGGGTTCAAACTTCAGGGATAGACCGAAATCAATGAAGAGATATTTGGTAGGCCTCCAAGTGCGTGTATGATATTTGGCGAGCGATGTAAAATCCCGACTTCTGCTGATCCGCCCGGGATGGAACATCTCGGGAAAGGTTGGACGGGGATCCATCATGATATTAGCATAGTTGCAGTCCCTATGAGATATTAGCCTTCACGAAATGTCACTCGATGAACAAATGCACCGATGAGCGACATTGTGATCATGCATGAATTGAAGTCCCTGTTACACAGTTCAATAAAGGAGAGGCGCGGAAAACGATTTCACTCACCTCGAATATTTGGCGAATAAATTCAATAGCCTCGCCCACTGTTTTGAATCGTGGATTATCGAATTGTCGCAATAGAGGCATAATGACAATGACCACATTGTCAAGATCTGGTACCTGAAGTACTTCGTACACGGGGACGCAATGATTGTGCGGATGGGAGGCAAGGGGTTCAGTTGAGAAATACAAGGCAAGTCCTTTCTCCCAGGAATGATCCACTCGCTTCATCATGACCATTTCGTTGTCAGAAATTCGAGTCGCATCCATAAGAAATGGATGCTGTACACGTAAATTAGAATTTAAGAAAACTAGACGAGGCAGAAACACACCCTGAGAAGTATCGAGTCTTCCACGCTGTATGGCATCACCCTCGCGTCGTCGACATCCCAAGAGGGAACCCACCCACGGCGAAAACGAGGGCGAAGCATGTAACCTTTGTCTTCTAGCCACTGTTGATGCTCCATCCAGAAGGTCTCAAACTTGTCAAGGGTATGGAAAGGAAAGCGTTGGAACTTTTGAAGGGGCTGAAGGAGTTTCACCGGTTCCTGGGCCGACATCCTCCTAACCTCCACGAATGCATGAAGCGTGCAACAATGAGTGAGGCCACAAGTGACATACAAGTGATAAAGAGATAGCTGACTTGTTGACTCCAGGTTGGGGCCTTGAAGCTTGATAAATCGAGACTCTTAAAGTCAATGCGACGTTTCGATTCAGATAGATGCGACTGCGGGTGGTGAAATCCTGAATAATCCGAGGAGGAAGAATGATGTCATGGGACGTACTGGCTGCAGAAGGCGTCCTGTTTTTTTTTCGAGGCCCTGCCTACTACCTACACCTGCTGTGACGTACCGACTGCACAAGGGCGAATGTCGAATATGCAACTTGCTTGGAAGAAGTTCGGATCAGCGCTACATTCTGCCACCTCACGTTCATTTGGGGGATCGGGTTTTGGGTGGCTTCCCAGTCCTGGATTTCACTTCGACGAGACTAGAGACGAGATTTCCTCTCTTCCGATCTTGTCTAGTACACGACTCGTTCCCGACTTCCGACACATTTTCAAATTCTCCTTTGCCAGTCGCTACAATCAATGGGTTGGTCAATATCCGTCAGTCGTGGATCAGGCACAAACTATAACCCGCCGACTTTCGACTGACCCCAAGGGGATAAAAAGGGTCCAGTGGTTAAATTGTACATAGCAGCCTAAGGCTGACCTGAAATGAAACAAAATCCAGAGTACGGACGTTTGCATCAAGAGTGGGAATGATGGACCAAAACGATAAGAGTGTGATGCTCGGACTATGTTGGGGGTCGTGGAATGGGACTTCGGAATGTGCAAACGTGGAGAGTGGTGCGATAGATGTGAGCAATTTCACGAATCGTGGATACCATGAACCAATTGTCTTCGTAGCGTTCAGCGAGCCTAGAGCGTAGGCGGAAATACGAAAGGGATTTCATCGTCTTGTCGAAGCGGGAGACCACCTCGTCCATTGTAGGCCTCTTTGTTGGGTCATCCTGAACCATATCAGCGATCAGGGGGTCCATGAACTCCAAACCTTTCATCTTCTGGGAACCGGGAAGTTAGAAAGGAGCATGCACGAATGTGTTCGTTTCGTCAATGCCAATACAAGGAGTTGGTCTCACCTTCAAGAAATATCTTCTGACCAGATTTCCAAGATAGAACACATCGACTGGGAAGGGATCAAACTCTTTCTTGATTCCATGTCGCTCAAACTCGGGGACTGATCNATCACCACCGCGAATGGGGGTCACTTTGCGATCCTGGCCAGGTTTGAACTTCTGGGACAGTCCAAAATCAATGAATAGGTACTTCGTCGGCCTCGAAGTACGTGTATGAAATTTGGCATATGACTTGAAATCCCGGCTTCTGGATATAGTTCCTGGATGGAACATCTCGGGGAAGGTTGGCCGGGGATCCATCATGATGTTGAAGGGGGTACAATCCCTGAGTGATATGAGCAAGATATTGGATGCGTGCGTTGGTGAAGGCGCACCGGTGGGCAACATTGCACTGATGCATAAATTGGAGACCCTGCAGCATGGTTCAGTACACGATGGTTATGCATAACTTCTGCGGTCACCTCAAATATTTGACGGAAAAATTCAACCGCCTCGCCCACCGATTTGAATCGCGGGTCAAAAATGGTCGTAATAAGGGCATCACGACAATAATTTCGTCGTGGTCACCTTTAGAATGTGGCACTCGAAGCACATCATACACGGGGACACAATGATTATGTGGATGAGAGGCAAGGGGCTCCGTTGAGAAATACGTAGCAATCTCATTCTCGAGGCAATCGTTCATCCGTTTCATTGAGACCAGTGCGTTGTCTGAGATTCGAGTAGCATCCATGATGTACGGGTGCTGCACACGCGCGTTATCAATTGAGAATAACATATCGTGAGAGAACGTACCCGGTTCAAAACTCTTGAGTCTTCCGTCCTGTACCTTCTTGAGGCCGGATTGTTGATATCCCAAGAAGGAACCCATCCAGGCCGATATCGTGGGCGAAGCATGTAGCCTTTTTCTTCAAGCCATTTTTGATGCTCCATCCAGAAAATTTCACTTTCGATAAGGATGTGATGGTCATCGCGCAAAATTGTGTATTGAGGTTGAGGTATTTTCAATGCCTCTTCGGCCGTAGTCATTTGGGTCCACTAGAAATGTGGAGCACAAGTTAGTTAGGATAGAGCCGATTAAACGTGACTCCAACTAACGCACGTGTTGTAGTTGAATCTCTGGATTTTCAATCCCAAGGCCTGATTCCGGGGTTGAAGGCTTCACTTCAGTTCAACTCGAAGTAACTCAGGTTGCCAGTGTGACGTATCACTGTATCAGGTGGCTGAAGCTCGACCTTTGGTGCAGTTCGGCGATCGGCTTCAAGTTTAGCATAATAGCATCGTTCTATTTGCAAAACCCAATCGTGGAGATAACCTGGCCCACCGCCATCTCCCAACTTGAACACAGTAGTATCCCCTCTCTTGCTTCTGAGAGATATCAAAATTCTGTTTGACATTCTTTTGGGGATATGGCGTAACACTTACACAAGCTGTACCCGTTGAAGCTGCGAATGGAATGTCGTTTGTCTTGTAGGCCGGAAAACCAGCCAATTCCGGAAATTCCCTGGAAGTTTCAGATATAGTGAGGGCATGAGGACCACTACCACGACAGCGGGTTGCAAATGTGGAAAAACAATCATGGGCAAGAATAGAAATACGACAAGGTACAAACATAATGAGTAATGCGCTGCCTGCGGCAAGTCTGGGGATAAGCGCGTTCGATCTTTGAGTATTGAGGGTAAGATTTCGACTCGCTGTTACATACTACATCATGCGTGCACACATCCCCGATCCTTGCCCTCATACTCATGTCGTGTCGATGTTATGCCTATACCAAGATCGTGATGTGGGTTTAAGGCGACTTCCCAATGCTTGACTTGATCTTGAGGCCCCAATCTGCTTCCTATCAAACACCATATTTGATCCTGAACAATCTGGGGTGGTACATCCAGTAAATCCGCCGTCGACTTTTGACTTTTCCAAACTTCTCTCTTACCCGGTGAATCGGTATGATGATAGACCAGCATCTGTTGACCGGTCATGACCTCCGGATCACGTACGAGGAACAGACACGCACTACGATGTGCCAACGAATTGACCCTCATGATACTAGCCTCGCTTCTTGCGGCCAACCTTCGTACTCATTTATCGAGATTGACCATGAGCTGTGTGGTCGTCTTTGTGATCTTTGTGACCATTAGACAGAAGAATTACCATAACCCCGCGGATGCCATCGATTGTGGTATCCGGGATAAGAAAAATAGGGGCACTCTCATTCTGATGAAATTGGCGAAAGTCACTCATACACGCGGACACCATGAGGAACGCAGTTACTCGCCTACCATAACCAATACAGTATACGTCCAAGGTGTCCCAGAGAGGTTGGTGTGCGTCTTTTTTGAGGAAACCTTCTGGGAGACGGAAGGGCACGAGTCGTCGTTGCTCAAATTGTAGACGGGAGCTTCACGGCGTGCCGAGATGAGAAGAGGTCGTATGCCTCACGAATTACTAGCATGAAGATAGGAATGATGTACCAAAGATGATAATAATACGGAGGTGCGAATATCCCTCTTATGGGGGCCGTGGAATGGGGCTTCGGAATGTGAAAATGTGGATGATAGTGCGATAGATGTGAGCTATGGCAAGAAATATGATACTCAACGTGTCTTCATGACGTTCAAGGAGCATAGATCGTAAGCGCCAATATGAAAGCGACTTGACCATCTCGTCGTATCTAAGGACAACCTCGTCCATCGTAGGTCTTTTCGTTGGGTCTCCTTGGACCATATCGTCAATCAGGGGTTGGATAAACTCCACCCCTTTCGTCGTCTATGTGCGGTGTGGTCACAACATGGATTCAGGTTTCTCGGATGCTGAGTAGAGTGGACGGGAAGGAATTTACTCACCTGCAAGAATTTCCTCCTGATCAAATTCCCGATGCAGTATACGTCTACTGGGAAAGGGTCTATCTTTTCATTTTTCCTGAACTCGGGAACAGTCTTGTCACCACCGCAGAGGGGGGTCACCTTGCGCTCTTGCCCAGGTTCGAACCTTTCGGAATTGCCAAAGTCAATGAAAAGGTACTTGGTCGGCCTCGAAGTTCGAGTATGAAACTTGGCGTAAGATTTGAAATCTCGGCTTAGAGATATAACTCCTGGGTGGAACATTTCCGGAAAAGTTGGACGGGGGTCCATCATGATATTGAGAGAGGAAATATCCCTGTCACAGATGAGCATCACACGAGAGGTGCGAAATATGAAGACACACCAGTGAGCAACATTATGCTCGTGCATGAATTGAAGGCCCTTGAGCATAGTTCAGTAAACGATGAACTAAGTGTATATTTTCAGCTACCTCGAAAATTTGCCGAAAGAATTCGACTGCTTCGCCAACCGATTTGATTCGCGGATTGTAGAATGGTCGTAATAAGGGCATGACGATGATGATCTCATCGTCATCACCTGTAGGATCTGGTACTTGAAGCACCTCATAAACGGGGACACAATGATTACGTGAATGAGAGGCAAGGGGCTCCGTCGAGAAATACGTGGCGATTTCGTTCTCGAGAGAGTCATTCATTCGCTTCATCATAACCAATGCGTTGTCGGAAATTCGGGTTGCATCCATGGTATCTGGCTGTTACTCGCGAATGTTAACATTGAGAATCACTTGTGAATGCAGAACATACGTGGCCAAAATATCTTTGGTCTTCCGCCATCAATGGCATAGGCTTGTTTTCTGCGACCCAAGAGGGAACCCAACCAGGTCGATATCGTGGACGAAGCATGTAACCCTTTTCCTCCAACCACTGTGAATGATCCGACCAAAAGGATTCACTCTCTCCTAGTCTTTCGTGAATGGAAAAAGGGGACAGCTCTTGAGGTTGAGGTATCTTCGACGCTTCCGACTGTGGTGTTGCCATCTGTGACCGCCCCAAACCTATGGTACAATTTACTTGAGGTAGTACGTACAATTTGCAGTGAAATCCGAGTCGAACTTTGAAGGCCGACCTAAAACCAACAGTAAGACCAGGGTTTGGTATTGTTGCTATTCCCAGTTGCTGTGACGAACAAGTGACGAAGTTGAAGGCGTGTAAGTTCGATGCCCAGTGGGGTTCCTTGGCATCGCCACTTGCCTTGTCCTGAATAGGAAATATGATGGTGTAGAATTTCAGAGCCTGGAGTCCGCCGGATCATCGATCATCGACCATCCCGACTGCCCAATTCCACGTTACTTCCACCACTGCACTTCAGTTCCTACTACTTCTCACTGCAATTTTTCTCCTGTCCGACTTCCGATGGGTCTTGCTGCCACGAACTGATAGGATCTGGATGAAATCCATCAAACAGCTACAGACCTCGTGGTGAACCACCACTTGTCGGCAGACGTGGATGGTTTATAGAGGGTCTACACCATGCTAGCATATCTCTTGTCTGTTCCCAGATGTCCTCTCTTCTATCAGACGTCCCGGTCTTGGAGAGTGACCCCAAAATCATCTACCACATACCCCCTCTCGGCACTTTGTGGTTGAAGTGGTTCCCTTCAGAGTCCATAGCCCACGGGGAGAGAGAGATTGAACATGCCTATGGCTTGTTTCGACGAGAAGTGGAGCTCCTCAAGATCAAAAGAAAAAAATTGGAGAAGACGTGATAGATGAATATAAATCGTACGTCGCTCTTTCGGACAATCTTTCCTTGTTCAATAGTTGTCGTATTCTGATTATCTTATCCTTTGAAGCCACCAGACACAGTTAGGACTACTCCGTCCTCTCGTCGAAGCTGACCCTTGGAGTCTCGATGTGGGGCTACGTCGGGCGTGCCGAGCATTCGATGAAAGTGCATATCGTTTCGCGGACAAGATCAAGGTACGTTGAGCACGTTTGCATCGTGAATTGATAGCCCACAACGACCCAACAGGAATTGTCTCTGCAACGAAGAAAGGAGTTGGCAGGTTGGTAGTTTGATTTGATATAAAGATTGCAGCGTACGCAAAGTCTTACTTCCCTTTCTTCTTAGCACAAGCTCAGGCTGCCCGGTCTTCGCCCGCCATAGGACCAGACTTGGCACCACAGCCTTCTCCGAATCTACAAGCAGGTATGGGTATCCCGCATTATTTGTGCCTGTATACTATATTGACTAAGGACAATCCTTGATAGGGTCATCGAACTGGAGCCGCCGCTCCATCGATGGGTCGTCGTCTGGTAACTCTCCCCCTCCGTTCGATTTATTCATGCCTTACTCAAGCTCATACAGATCATTTTATCATCTCTGGTGCCATCCCGCTCGATTCCCCCCGAGCGCCCCAGAACAAGAATCAGAATCGGACATGGACGCCGTCCTTGTCTGATTCTGATTCTTGTTCTGGGGCGTCCGTCACTTCCAGTCTTCCACTACCCCTCTCATCAGCAAGTCATTCCCATCGGAGTAAGTTCCAAGCTCCGGGTTGTTAGGAACAGTGTTATATGAAATATATTTGTTTTGAACGATGAAGCCATGGTCTCATTTCAATCCAAGGTGGCTCTAGGATTAGTCTTCCCATGCAAACGACCCGAGATATGAGAGGAACACCCCTGGAACACCACGCATTGGTAATGACTGACACACAAGTCTCAGGTATTGGAGAATTGAGTCCCTGTGAGCCGCCAAGTAGAGATGTACTGATAGTACATAAACACCTTTTATGGGCTATGGGCCGGCTTGGCTATCGTTTGGGTTTCAAGAAGTGGCCCACCGCCCCTGGTCGATATCTCAGGCGAAGCCCTTCAAACATTTCTGGCGATCTCGCCATAAAGCTTATACTCATCTCCCACATGACAACCCTCTACAGAATCTTCAATGAATGATGAATCGTTATTGCTCACACTTGCAGTGACATACTGGCTCTACACTGAAAGATGAATATTCGATGAATGTTGAATTCGGAAAAAGAAGTTCGAATCGGCGCTACAATCTGCCCATTGCCGAGATCACGATGCGAGTATTGGGTCGATTGGGTTACTGGAGGATCCCATCTTTGATCGTGTGGCTGCCGGGGACGAACGCTTCACACCCACCCTTGTCCAATACCACAGTCACCGTGACGGTGGTCGCGAATGTTGGCCATCCTGTGTCGTTTTAATTTTGACCGTTCCCACAAGGATGAACTGTTTTCTGCTTCTCTTGCACGACACGGAGACTATCTTACTGCCCATATATGGGTCTCCTTCCTTCCATGTGTGACCTTGACGGAGATAGTTTCGGTGGTCCAGCGCGCATAGTACCGCCTATCCCGCCGACGATAACTCTGTCGAGATCTATAGCCAATTCCAAGTTGGCCGAACGACCAAGCGGGCAGTGCCGCAAAACCCAGATTGGGTTTGTGAGGGAGGCTTTACGAAATTGTGGAGAAATCTGGAGCGCAGTTGGTGGGTTCTCTATCTCCAACCATTGGGCGGCGATGGACGAGCTAATGAGGATGATATTCGATAATGTATGCTATCAAGGCGACCTTTCATCATACTCCTATGTATCTATTGAGGTGTCCACGGCAAACTTAAGAAAGTACTCGCGACACGACGCGCCAGAAACACTCTTTCTTCTTCCCTCGCCCATCCTCATCCTCCACACGCTTCCTCTTTCCCTGTCTTCCCTCGCCGTATATAGTTCGGCGCCCATTCCCACAAAGAACCCACCTACGAATTCGAAATCTGAAACGGAATCCCCCAAACATTTCTATCTTCTCTTCCAGTCAGGCGTTCAAAAGACATCGAATCCGAGGTCTTTCATGAGGAAAATGAGGATCGCGGGAGTCGGTCTTGCCTGGGACATTTTCAGTGTCCACGACCGACTCAGTTTCTCCAATCAGACAATAACATACAACAGCTTCGACTTTCGTATCACTGCAACGGGATACGGGTCTTCGTTTCATTCGGTGAGTCACTGGTAGACCTCTTCCCTTGCAACCCGTAACCCCTGAATAGGGTGACTGTGACGTCATCTGCCAAGGCCCAAGGTTTTGCTTCTCCAGCCTCGGGCCAAAGGGAGTCCTGACACTCGCCTTGCAGAGGTCATCTCTGTGCAGGAAGATACTAAATCTCTCAGGCTGCTAACCAGTTGGATTCGTTTGTATCAATCACCATATCCTCCTTTACCCTTCCTATTCGCCCCAACCACATTAACAAACCCTCAATGCTCGTTACTATTCACGCGGGCGTTGAGCCTGACATCTGAACGTTCTGGTGCCAACTCGTGTACTGAGATGCCTGCGACTAAGGACAATCAGGTAGGTAAGATGGAGAGGCTTTCGTATGGCTTACGGCTCCTGTTTCAGAAGGCTGAATCGGATGTAAGTTCACTCGTCTCAAGAGCTTCACGGTATCCACCACCACGTTGAGATCAGAGCGACTCGCAGCTCACGTTCTTCCCTCTCGAATACACTGTGATGAATTTTACTTGTGGATTCATCCTCGGTATCTTGCTCTCACATGGCCCTGGCGGCTCGCCCGAGTACGCTATAATCCGCTTGTCTTCACGCGGGCTCGGACTCGGGCTGACGCAGTCAGCCATCTTTCGAATGACGACGTCCACGGACTTGAACTCTTGCTATCCACACAGTATCCCTGTGTTGATCTACGACACATACTGAACTATATCCATCGTATACACGCATATATCCATCTCATCCTTTCTGCTGGCCCATCAATGTTACACGAGGCCAACGCGATCCAACACCACTTGCAAGGCCCCAGCATACTTCACCCTCACTTCAACTCAACCCAACGTCTCACAAACCTCGAAGTTCCCTACCCGTCCACATCCTCAGCATATCCCTCCCTCTCTTCCTCGTCCTCGTTCTACGCTACATCTTCCACATGCATAAATGAATGGTCGACCCACCTCCGACCACCTAGACTCTCATGCTTCCACCCACACGAAAGATACGGACTCGCACCTCCGTGTATCGATCGTCCGAAAATCCAAGCAGCAGAAGGTGCTAGTTTTTGTGAGGAATTAAATGTGTTTGTGCCTTGTCATCTACCCTACCGTATCCGCGGAATCGCTAAATCAAAACCTTTCCGAAAATCACTCGGGCAGAGGTTCTTTCCTGGGGTGTTCCAAGAGGAAGAAGAGAATGTTGTCATGGCCATGGGGCTGACACACGCGAAATTGGAATTGATAGAGTTGGTGGAGGCTATGGAGACTACGGAGGTGGTGTATCGATCAGCGAATATGACGTGAGAGAATCATAGTTGAATGAATGCAGGATTGCCACTCACCCCATTCCGAGTCCTCACTTTGTCGCCGCTTCGAAGTGTCACTCCGACTCAGTGGCTCATTGTTTGAGAAGAGGACATTCTGGCGCCGATACTTCGTACGGCTTTGGTGCCTTCAAGACGTCGGAGAATGGGAAATGACAGGTGAGGTTAAGTGGAAGATGTCACCGGTGAAGGGAGATGCTCTGATTCAATCCTCTGGATTCAAGCTCCTCGACGGGAATAGCGTCTGGATGATTATGAGGTGGTCGTTGGATACCGTACAAGTGCACAGTCCAAACGCATAGAGACACTGGTATAGGCTGCTGATTTCTGAGATGGGCTCGATGAATTGGGGGAAAAGAGCTCTTGTGAGCTGTGCGCGTGCCACGAAAATGCCAAGAGTACGCGTGATCTTGGCATGTAGACACGCGTCTTCGATGCTTCAGCGGAGATCCTGGCCTAGTCTCCCCGTACATTGGTTTGATGCTTCATCAGAACGTTGGAGCAATGAGGAATCTAATCGCCACACAACCTACGGAAGATCAGAGCATATTTGCATTTACATTATCGATATGAATGCTCGGCTGGACGGAACTGGCTGGACGATATACCTGAAGGGTAAATTCCAAAAACGAAGTCCTTGCACTGAGAACCACCGGGTCTGACATCCTTGCCCTCATCCAATTGTAGAATGAACGCCGAGAGGCTACGTGCGTTTCTCAGATTTCTGATCTCTCCAGAGGCCTTCCGGAGTGCATTCAAGTGTTGGCGTGCACCAATTTCGAATGTCTCGGTCCGGGAATTGTACTCAGGGATGAGGGTGAATGCTGTCAGAGTACAGTACATCAACCTGTGCATTCATCGATACACGACGTATCCGTACCTTGCATGCGGTAGCGAGCTACCATACTTGCTTGCTATGGGATCAGAGAATTAGGGTCGCTGTCATCCTGATGAAATCGCTATCTTCACTCGTCCACGCGGACATCACGTGGATGTGCACGCCAGAGCTTCATTAATTCGGGGCAACATGACCAATATGCGTACAAGGTGCCCCAGAGAGGTCGGGGTGCGTTGCTTTTGAG
This sequence comes from Meripilus lineatus, assembly GCA_027627245.1. Taxonomy (NCBI): domain Eukaryota; kingdom Fungi; phylum Basidiomycota; class Agaricomycetes; order Polyporales; family Meripilaceae; genus Meripilus; species Meripilus lineatus. Next base: position 18,476 of record JANAWD010000337.1, on the reverse strand, counting down.
GAAGCTTTCTGGGACTTAACGTCGTGCATGATAGGGAATGGAAGGGCACGAGTTGCCGCTCTTGCTCATATCCTTCACGACGTGCTGAGATGAGGAGAGAACGGATGCCTCACGAATTACTAGCATGAAAATAGGAATGATGTACCAAAGATAATAATTCGGAGGTGCGAATATCCCTTTTATGGGGGCCGTGGAATGGGGCTTCGGAATGTGAAAATATGGATGATGGTGCGATAGATGTGAGCTATGGCAATAATTATAATACCCAACGTGTCCTCATGACGTTCAAGGAGCATGGATCGTAGGTGCCAATATGAAAGCGACTTGACCATCTCGTCGTATCGGAGGACAACCTCGTCCATAGTAGGTCTTTTCGTTGGATCTGTCTGAACCATATCGTCGATCAAGGGCTGGATGAACTCCACCCCTTTCGCCGGCTATGTGCGGTGTGGTCACGACATAAATTCAGGTTTCTCGAGGGCTCGTGGACGGGAAGGAGTTTACTCACCTCCAAGAATTGCCTCCTGATCAAATTCCCGATGCAGTATACATCTGCGGGGAAAGGGTCTATATCCCCACCTTGCCGGAACTCGGGAACACTTTTGTCACCGCCACGGAGGGGGTACACCTTGCGCTCTTGGCCAGGTTCGAACTTTTCGGAATTGCCAAAATCGATGAACAGATATTTGGTCGGCCTCGCAGTGCGAGTATGAAACTTGGCGAACGACTTGAAATCCCGACTTCGAGATACAACTGCTGGGTGGAACATTTCCGGAAAAGTTGGACGGGGGTCCATCATGATATTGAGGGAGGAAACATCCCTGGCACGATCATAGGTCAGCTTCACACAGGAAGTGAGGAATATGAAGACCCACCGATGCGAAATGTTATGCTCATGGATGAACTGTAGACCCTGGGAGATGGTTCAGTGAACGATGAACTGGGAGTACGTTCTCAGTTACCTCAAAAATTTGCCGAAAGAATTCGACAGCCTCGCCGACTGATTTGAACCGTGGATTCCAGAAGTGTCGTAAGAAGGGCATAACGATGATGATCTCATCGTCATCACCTGTAGGATCTGGTACTTGAAGCACCTCATAAACGGGAACACAATGATTACGCGGATGAGAGGCAAGGGGCTCCGTCGAGAAATACGTGGCGATTTCGCTCTCGAGAGAATAATTCATTCGCTTCATCATGACCATTGCGTTATCGGAAATTCGCGTTGCATCCATGGTTTCTGGCTGTTACCCGCATATGTTAACATTGGAGAATCGCTTGTGAATCAAGAACATACGTGGCCAAGATATGTTTGGTCTTCCACCACCCATGGTACAGGATTGTTTCCTGTGACCCAAGAAGGAACCCATCCCGGTCGAAATCGTGGACGAAGCATGTAACCCTTTTCCTCCAGCCACTCTGAATGGTCCAACCAAAAGGATTCAGAGTCGTCTAGTTTTTCGTAAATGGAAAAAGGAGACAGCTTTTGAGGTTGAGGTATCTTCGACGCTTCCGACTGTGGTGTTGCCATCTGTGACCGCCACGAACCTATGGTACAATTTACTTGAGGTCACTTTTGCTCAGATTTGTAGTACGTACAATTTGCAGTTGGATCCGAGTCGAACTTTTTGAAGGTTGACCTAACGCCTCCAGGAAGACCAGGGTTTGGTATTGTCGCTATTCCAGGTTGCCGTGACCCTGAATTATTAGGGTGACTGTAACGTCATCTGCCCAGGCCCAAGTCCAGCCTCGGGCCAAAGGGAGTCCTGACACTCGCCTTGCAGAGGTCATCTCTGTGCAGGAAGATACTAAATCTCTCAGGCTGCTAAGCAGTTGGATACATTTGTATCAATCACCATATCCTCTTTTAGCCTTCCTATTCGCCTCAACCACATTAACGAACCCTCAATGCTTGTTACTATTCACGCTGGCGTTGAGCATGACATCTGAACGTTCTGGTGCCAAATCGTGTACTACTGAGATGCCTGCGACTAAGGACGATCAAAGGACAATCAGGTGGGTAAGATGGAGAGGCTTTCGTGTGGTTTATGGCTTCTGTTTCAGAAAGTTGGACTGGATGTGGGTTCGCTCGTCTCAAAACCTAACGGTATCCACCACCATGTTGAAATCGAGGCGGCTCGCAGCTTACGTTCTTCCCTCTCGAATACACTGTGATGAATTTTTCTCGTGGATTCATCCTCGGTATCTTGCTCTCACATAACCCTATCGACTCGTCCTAGTACCCTATAATCCTCTTGTCTTCATGCAGACTCGGGCTCGGGCTGACGCAGTCAGCCTCTTGCTATCCGCATAGTATCCCTGTGTTGATCTACGACATATACTGAACTATATCCATCTTATCCTTCCCGCTGGCCCATCAATGTTACACGAGGCCAACGCGATCCAACACCACTTCCAAATCCCCAGCATTCTTCACCCTCACTTCAACTCAACCCAGCGTCTCACAAACCTCGAAGTTCCCTACCCATCCATATCCTCAGCATACCCCTCCCTCTCTTCGTCGTCCTCATTCTCCGCCACATCTTCCACATGTGTAAACGAATGGTCGACCCACCTACGACCACCTAGACTCTCAAGCTAACACCCTCATGAAAGATACGGCCCCGTACCTCCATGCATCGATCGTCCAACAATCCAAGCACCAGAAGGCGCTTGTTTTTGTGAAGAGTTGAATGCGTTTGTGCCTTGTCATCTACCCTATCGTATCCGTGGTATCATTAATCAACACCTATATGAAAACCACTCGGACAGAGGTTCTTTCCTGGGGTGTTCCAAGGGTAAGAAGAGAAGGCTGCCATTGCCATGGGGTTGACACACGCGAAATTGGAGCTGATAGAGTTGGTGGAGGCTATGGAGACTGCGGAGGCGGTGTATCGATCAGTGAATATGACGTTGAGATTACGTCCAGAGGAAGAGTTGACGGAGTTTGTTGGCGGCAGAAGTACGTCGAAACTTGATATGGTATCGTTGAGAGAGGCGTGTCGGAGTCCAGAGCTTGTATGTCGCGCCAAAGTGGGATGACGATCGCATGTGGTCTTTGCAGTCTGGTATGTGACAATTGAGGGTGGTTGGGAGAAACCCGTGGGCAACCACGAGTCGGACACGACGGACGGGTTTGCGTATTTGGACCTATCGCTGGACTTCGGAATGAGAATCTTCATTTTCTCGATCAGAATGTGTGCACTGACCTCTTAGACGACTTCATCAACACTCCGAGCTCGAAAGCTAGACACTCCTCTCTGCGCGCCCATGATTAAGCAACCTTCCCTGCAAGTATCCGACGTATTCAGCAGGCTGAGAGGGGTGTCAGATCCTGAGAGTATCCGAGGGAATCATGGTCGAATGAATGCGCGATTGCTCGCCCCATTCTGAGTCCTAACCTCGTCGCCGCTTCGAAGTGTCACTCCGACTCATTGACTCATGATAGAGAAGAAGCGGTCGTTGGATACCGTGCAAGTGCACGGTCCATATGCATAGCGATGCTGGTATAGGTTACTGAGTTCTGAGACCTGAGAGATGGGTTTGACGAATTCGAGGAAAGAGCCCACCTGAGCAACACCTGAGAACTGAGTCCTGACGCGTGACGGTGTGCGCTCCGAGAATGCCAATACTATCCTCCTCCTCCTCCTCCAAGAGTACGCGTGATCTTGGCATGTAGACACGCGCCTTCGATCCTTCAACGGAGATCTTGGTCTAGGCTCCCCGTATATTGAGCGAATCTATTGCTGGTCTGATGCTTCATCAGAATGCTGGAGCAATAAGGTTCCTAATCGCCACACAACCTGCTGAAAATCATAGCATATTTGCATTTGCACTATCGGTATGAATGCTCAACATATCACGGTCACTTGCGACGGACGACACACCTTGGGAGATTGGTCGCAAAAGCTCAAAATCCTTGCACTCTTCCGATCAAGAGGTGGCTCGTACTTCTCAAATTTCTTGGTGGATCTCTCCGGAGGCTTCCTTGAGTGAAATGCATTGTTAGCGTGCCTCGTATTTCGAATATCTCGGCCCAAGTATTGTGCTTCAGTCGTGGGCGAATGCTACTGAAATACCAACCTGTACATTCATCGATACACGAGTTATCCGTACCCGGCATGCGGTACCGAACTGCCATCACCATGGGTCACGTCATCCTCGGTGTCCTCCGCTCAGGGGATTATCAGGATCGTAGGGCTTTCAATTAGGGTCGTATTGAAATATTCGACCTGGAGGGATGGTCTTGCGATCAATTTACTGGAAAAAAGAAAACGGTGTAGCGAAGATGATAATAGTGCAGGGATGGGAATATCCTGAATTATTACGAGGGACGTGGAATGGAATTTCGGAAGGTAAAGATGTGGATAATGGTCCGATAAATGTGGGCTATAGCACGACATGTGGCAAGGCCGAACCACTCTCTTTCCTCGATCTCAACCAGCCTTGAGCGGAGGTGCCAATACGAAAGCGTAGGAACCATTTCGTTGAAACGGGAGACTACGTCATTGATGGTTGGTCGTTTCTTTGGGTCGTCTTGAACCATGTCGTCTACCAACGGCTTCATGAACGCTACGCCCACTGTCTTCTGCGAACAATAGGGTGTTCAAAAGGTCATTCAACTATAAGTGCAAGCGAGCTTACCTCTAGAAACTCTTCTCGGATAAGATTTCCAAGGTAGTATACGTCCACTGGGAAAGGATCGTATAGGGCACGTAGTCCGTTACCCTGGAACTCGGGAACGGTTTTGTCGCCACCACGAAGGGGTAGGGCTTTTCGGTCTTGTCCAGGTTGATACCGTATGGAAAGACCAAAGTCGATAAAAATATACTTGGTTGGTCGAGAAGTTCGAGTGTAAAACTTTGCACTTGACTGAAAGTCTCGACTTCTGGACATATCTCCGGGATGGAACATCTCGGGAAACATTGGCCGGGGATCCATCATGATATTCAAGAGGGTACAATCCCTGAGGATAATGAGCCACAAGAAGGATCAGGCAATAGATCCCGAAACGTACCGGTGAGCGAAATTACACTCGTGCATGAATTGTAAGCCCTGAGTCGTGATTGAGTATCTAATGATGAGCTGTCGTGACATCCTCACCTCAAATATTTGTCGAAAAAATTCCACGGCTTCACCCACAGATTTGAAGCGTGGATTATCGAACGGCCGTAACAAAGGCATAACAATGATAACCAGATTCTTCGCATCTGGTACTTCAAGCACCTCGTATATTGGGACACAGTGGTTGTGCGGGTGAGAGGCTCGAGGTCCAGTCGAGAAATATACACCAATGTCCTTTTCCATAGACAGCTTCACTCGCTTCATTAAAACTAATGCGTTGTCACATACAGTATTCGAGTCGCGTCGAGGGTAAAGGCACTCTACAAAAGGAATGAGAAATTGATCACTGCAGAAAAACTAAGACCATACTAATGAAATAACTCCGTCTTCTATGTCGTCTGGGTCGACATCTCGGTCATTTGGGTCCCAAGAAGCAACCCATCCAGGTCGATATCTCGGGCGAAGCATGTAACCCTTCTCCTCCAGCCATTTCTGGTGATCCCTCCAGAAAATTTCGGGTTTATCCAAGATGTGACTATCATAATAGGATTCCGAAGAACCTTCAGCGCGTAGCAGTGGTGAGTTGAGTGACGCTTGGGACATTCAGAACTCTTCAAGTTCACCCTCACGTATCAAGAGCACGCGTGAGTCGGAATGGGCCAAAGGAAGGATGATCTAATGGAGCACATTGCCTGCATTCAGGGGTTTGTCCTTTGAGAATATGACGGGGTACGACTTACACCTACTATGGCGTCTTGGTTGTACAGACGAATGAGACTCTTGGCACCACAATCTGCCACATCACGCTCGCGTCGTCCTCAGCCGCCAAAATCACGATGCGGGCTTTAGGTGACTTTCCGCTACCCAATCTCGTGCCTGGGTCTCTAGACCGTTTCTCCGTAAGATCCCAGTTTCGTTTTCGCTTATTACAGTACTTCTTGCCAATTGCAACACCTCTCTGCGAATCCGCAGACCGCAGCCAGCTTCCGACGAACACACAAATTCTCCTTCGCCCTTCACTGGTCACTGCAATCGATGATCATGAGCTGTTTGATATCAGTGGACCGAGTACGGACCTCCGAGTTGTAAACAAAGATCAGACATCCGCTGGCTGCAATATGCCGACTTTCAGAGGATGTTCGTGGGATTCAAATTCATCTCTTGCTCTCTTTTCCAAGTCTAACGAGACTGAGTTGGGCACGAGCTCTTGATGCCCCGCCGCGTCTGCGACCCATTGGGGGAAGATCAATACGACGAGCAAATCGGGGGTACTAGAGACCTGACGAAATCGGGCGGGCGAGAAGAGGAGAAAGATCTCCGCACAACATACTGAACACCATAATCTATTCGCATTTCCACCGTCAATGACTGCTCAATATCCACAATCGCCGTGAACTCAATTACCAATGCACCTTCAGGTATGGACTGAGAGATTGAATGTCGGTTATCCCATGGGCCGCAAATCCAGCGAATTTGGGGAAATCCCAGGAAGAATTCGGATATAGTGAGGGTGCGGTGACCACCTCACGATAGCGAGTTGCAAATAGGGCGAAACGATCATGGGCAAGAATAGAGATATGGAATGGGAGCAAAAATGATGAGTAACACACCGTCTGTGGCAAATCTGGGGTTTAAGGTGAGTTCCCAATGCTTCACTTGATCCTAAGGCCCCAAACGTGTTTAATCTTGAACAATCTGGGGCGGAGCATTCAGTAAATCCGTCGTCGACTTGCGATGTTTTCCAAAATTCTCTCTTACCCGACCAATTGATACGATGATTGATCATTATCTCTTAACCGGTCATGACACCACGAGGAACGCAATTTGTCGCCTAACATAACCAACATGCGTCCAAGTTGTCCCAGAGAGGTTGGTATACGTTTGCCTTTGAAAAAACGTCCTGGGATTCACGTCGTACTTGATAGGGGATAGAAGGACACGAGTCGTCGCTCTTGTGCATGTTGTAGACAGCAGCTCACGGCGTGCCGAGATGAAGAGACATCGTATGCCTCACTATTACTAGCATGAAAATAGAAATGATGCACCAAAGATAATAATAATACGGAGGTACGAATATCCCTTTTATGGGGGCCGTGGAATGGGGCTTCGGAATGTGAAAATATGGATGATGGTGCGATAGATGTGAGCTATGGCAATAATTATAATACTCAACGTGTCCTCATGACGTTCAAGGAGTATGGATCGTAGGTGCCAATATGAAAGCGACTTGACCATCTCGTCGTATCGGAGGACAACCTCGTCCATAGTAGGTCTTTTCGTTGGATCTGTCTGAACCATATCGTCGATCAAGGGCTGGATGAACTCCACCCCTTTCGCCGGCTATGTGCGGTGTGGTCACGGCATAAATTCAGGTTTCTAGGTGGCTCGTGGACGGGAAGGAGTTTACTCACCTCCAAGAATTTCCTCCTGATCAAATTCCCGATGCAGTATACATCTGCGGGGAAAGGGTCTATATCCCCACCATGCCGGAATTCGGGAACAGTTTTGTCACCGCCGCGGAGGGGATACACCTTGCGCTCTTGGCCAGGTTCGAACTTTTCGGAATTGCCAAAGTCGATGAACAGATATTTGGTCGGCCTCGCAGTGCGAGTATGAAACTTGGCGTATGTCTTGAAATCCCGACTTCGAGATATAACTGTTGGGTGGAACATTTCCGGAAAAGTTGGACGGGGGTCCATCATGATATTGAGGGAGGAAACATCCCTGGCACGATCATAGGTCAGCCTCACACAGGAAGTGAAAAATATGAAGACCCACCGATGCGAAATGTTATGCTCATGGATGAACTGTAGACCCTGGGAAATGGTTCGGTGAACGATGAACTGGGAGTACGTTCTCAGTTACCTCAAAAATTTGCCGAAAGAATTCGACAGCCTCGCCAACTGATTTGAACCGTGGATTCCAGAAGTGTCGCAAGAAAGGCATAACGATGATGATCTCATCGTCATCACCTGTAGGATCTGGTACTTGAAGCACCTCATAAACGGGGACACAATGATTACGCGGGTGAGAGGCAAGGGGCTCCGTCGAGAAATACGTGGCGATTTCGCTCTCGAGAGAATAATTCATTCGCTTCATCATGACCATTGCGTTATCGGAAATTCGCGTTGCATCCATGGTATCTGGCTGTTACCCGCATATGTTAACATTGGAGAATCGCTTGTGAATCAAGAACATACGTGGCCAAGATATGTTTGGTCTTCCACCACCCATGGTACAGGATTGTTTCCTGTGACCCAAGAAGGAACCCATCCCGGTCGAAATCGTGGACGAAGCATGTAACCCTTTTCCTCCAGCCACTCTGAATGGTCCAACCAAAAGGATTCAGAGTCGTCTAGTTTTTCGTGAATGGAAAAAGGGGACAGCTTTTGAGGTTGAGGTATCTTCGACGCTTCCGACTGTGGTGTTGCCATCTGTATCCGCTACAATCTATGGTGCAAGTCACTTAGAGTCACCGTTGCTCAGAGTCGTAGTACGTACAATTTGCAGTTGAATCTGAGTCGGACTTTGAAGGTAGACCTGAAGCCTACGGTAAAACCAGAGGTTTGGTGTTGTTGGTATTCTGAGTCGCTGTGATGAGCAAGTGATGAACTTGAAGCTTGGAACTTGAAGACGTGTCCATCGCCACTTGCCGTATCCCGAATAGGAAATATGATGGCCCAAAGCCCCGAGTCCACCGGATCATTGTATTGCCAAATTCCGCATGCACTTGAGTTCCTACTTCTCCAATTCTCCTGTGCGACTTCCGATAGGTACTTATCACATCATGGTTTCCTGCCACAAACTTGAATCGATAAGATCTGGATAAAATCCATCAAAGAGCTACAAACCTCGTGGTGAATTACCACTTGTCGACCGACGCGTACGGTTTATAAATTGTCTACACCATGCTAGCATGTCCCTTGTCCGTCCCTCGATGTCTTCTCTTCTTTTAGACGTCCTGGTCTTGGAAGGTGACCCCAAAATTGTCTACCACATACCCCCTCTCGACACCTTGTGGTTGAAGTGGTCCCCTTCCGAGTCCCTAGCCCACGGGGAGAAAGAGATAGAACATGCGTATGGCGTGTTTCAACGAGAAGCGGAGCTCCTCGGGATCAAGGGAAAATTGGAACAGAAAGTGACAAAAGAATACAAGATGTAAGTCACCCTTTCGGACAATCTTCTCTTATTCAATACTTGTGTATTCTGATAATTTTATCTGTTAAAGCTACCAGACAACAAAAGATGACCTTCGTTGCCGCGTCGCAGCTGACCCTTGGGGTTTCGATGTGACGCTCCGTCGAGCGTGCCGAACGTTCGATGTAGAAGCATATGGTTTCGCGGAAAAGATCAAGGTACGTCGAGCACGTTTGCATCGTAAATTGATAGCTCACAACGACCCAACAGGAATTGTCTGAACGACTAAGGAAGCAGTTGGCAGGTTGGTAGTCAGATTTGATAGAAAGATCACAGCGTACTCAATGTCATACTTCCCTTTCTTCTTAGCACGAGCTCAGGCTGCCCTGTCTTCGTCCGCCATTGGACCGGACTTGGCACCACAGCCTACTTTTTCCACCAGTCAAGACCCTCACATTACTTCTCCGGATCTACAAGCAGGTATGAAAGTTATTTGTACCTGGAAATTATATTGACGAAGGACAATCCTTGATAGGATCATCGAACTGGGGCCGCCGCTCCAACGATGGGTCGTCGTCCGGTAACCCTCCTCCCCCGTTCCATTGATTCATGCCTCACTCAAGCCTACACAGATCCTTTTGTCATCTCGGGTGCCATCCCGTTCGATTCCCCCAGAGTGTCCATGTCCGATTCCGACTCTAGTTCTGGGGTCTCCGTCAGTTCCACGACGCCGTTGTTACGCAAGCCATTCCCATCGGAGTAGGTTCCAAGCTCCGAGTTCTCTTAGGAACGGTGTTCATCGAAATATATTTGTGTTTACTTAATCATTGAGTGATGAAGCTGAATGCCGTCTCAACCCAATCCAAGGTGACCGGCTTATGTGGATTCTCAAATCGCTTGATCCACTCTCCTGCTATTTCCTTTAGCCCAATGTATTGCTGGCGTGCTTCGTAGTTCGAATGCCTCGGGGCAGGAGCGTGTAGGGAGTGTGCTTCCACGACCTGTGCGCTCACCCGAGTCAATGCACGTATCTCTCTGGAGGAATGTGTGAAGACGCCCATTCCTTGACACGTAGAACTCCGAATCCGCTTCCTGCACGCTCAAGCTTGTCTGATGGGCTTCATGACATTTAGAATGGTACATTCAACAACAACAAACCTTCACTAAAGTTGACAACGAAGGAAGATATTCAATATGTTCTCACAAAGTGGCGCCCAACTATCGGATTGCCCTTCGGCTGTTTGGTGGTGCCACGGAGGAGAAAGGCCTGCAAAGAGACATCGTCCGAGCAGTGTCCTGGCCCCTTTCATGATCCCCTTCGGCGATGTACATTTATCTAACAATGGCATGATTGGTTCCTGAGTAATCCCGCGATTTTAAGTTGCCCGTGACTCTTCATGTTCTCGACTCCCTCACAAGTGACATACAAGTGGTAGAGAAATTTCGCTTGAGATAGATGCAACTGCGGGTGGTAAAATCTTGAATAACCGGAGGGGGAAGAATGATCTCATAGGACGCGCTATCTGCAGAAGGCATCCTGTTTTTCTTTTCGGAGACCCTGCCAACTACTTAGACTTGCTGTGACGTACCGACTGCACAAGGGCGAATGTTGAATACGCAAGTTGCTTGGAAGAAATTCGGGTCGGCACCATCTGACGCGGACGCTACATCCCGCCACCTCACGCTGATTAGGGGGATCGGCGAAACTGGAAGTCAGGTTTCCTCTCCTAGGAACCAATTGCAATCTGATCTGGTGCACGACTCGTCCCCGACTTCCGACGCAATCTCAAATTCTCCATCGCCAGTCGCTACAATCGATGGGTTGGTCAATATCCGTCAGTCGTGGATCAAGCATGAACTGTAACCCGCCGACTTTCGACTGGCCCATAGGGGATAGAACGGGTCCAGTGGTTATATTGGACAAAGCGGCCTAAGGCCGGCCTGAAATGAATAAAAACTAGAGTACGAGTAATTAGCATCATGAATGGGAATGATATACCAAAACGATAACAGTGTGGTGTTGGTGATATTTTGACACTATGACGAGGGCCGTGGAATGGGGTTTCGAAATGTGAAAATATGGATGATGGTGCGATAGATATGAGCTATGGCAAAGAATATGTTAAACAACGTAGTTTCATTACGGTCAACGAGCATGGATCGTAGGCGCCAATATGAAAGCGACTTGACCATCTCGTCGTATCTGAGGACAACCTCGTCCATCGTAGGTCTCTTCGTTGGGTCTTCTTGGACCATGTCTTCGATCAAAGGTTGGATGAACTCCACCCCTTTCAGCGGCTATGTGAGATGTGGTCACAGCATGAATTCAAGTTTCTCAGGGGNNTAAGAGGGACGGGCAGGAAGGAGTACACTCACACGCAAGAATTCCCTCCTGATCAAATTCCCAATGCAGTATACATCTGTTGGGAAAGGGTCTATATTTTCATTCCGCCGGAACTCGGGAACGGTTCTGTCACCAACCGACAAAGGGGGAACACCTTGTGAGTCCTTGCCCATGGATTCGAATCGTTTTACGGTAACTTAACCAANGATCGANNNACAGATACTTGGTCGGACCTCGAAGTGCGAGTATGAAACTTGGCGTCTGACTTGAAATCCCGACTGCGGAACGTAACTGCTGGGTGGAACATTTCCGGAAAAGTTGGACGGGGGTCCATCATGATATTGAGGCAGGAAATATCCCTATCACAGATGAGCATCACACAAGAGGTGTGAAATATGAGGACACACCGATGCGCAATGTTATGCTCGTGCATGAACTGAAGACCCTGGAACATGGTTCAGTAAACGATGAATTGGGAGTATGTTCTCAGTTACCTCAAAAATTTGCCGAAAGAATTCGACAGCCTCGCCAACTGATTTGAACCGTGGATCCCAGAAGGGTCGCAATAAGGGCATAACGATGATGATATCGTCATCATCACCTGTAGGATCTGGGACTTGAAGTATCTCATACACGGGGACACAGTGATTACGTGGATGAGAGGCAAGGGGCTCCGTCGAGAAATACGTGGCAATTTCGTTCTCGAGAGAATAATTCATTCGCTTCATCATGACCAATGCGTTGTCGGAAATTCGGGTTGCATCCATGGTATCTGGCTATGCCCACGTGCATTAAAATAGAGAATCACTTATGGATAAAAAACATACGTGGCCGAAATATCTTTGGTCTTCCGCCATGAATGGTTTAGGCTTGTTTTCTGCGACCCAAGAAGGAACCCATCCAGGTCGATATCGCGGACGAAGCATATAACCCTTTTCCTCCAGCCACTCTACATGGTTCGACCAAAAGGATTCAATATCGTCTAGAGATTCGTGAAAGGCAAAAGGGTTCGGCTGTTGAGGTTGACATATTTTCGACGATTCTTGGGGTGTTGCCATCTTATTCCGCCACTGGCAAGAGCACGCGAGACTCGGAATAAACTAGAGGAAGAATGATCTGGTGTAACACATTGCCTGCATTCAGGTCCTTCTTCATTGAGAATACGATGCGGAACGACTTACATCTGCGTGCCGTATTAGTTGTACAATAATGAATGCAGGAGGTTCGATTATTGGCGCCGCTCTGCCACATCACGCTCGCGTCGTCCTCCGAGTCAGTATCGCGATGCGGGCTTTAGGTGGCTTCCTGGAATGCTATTTCAACGTGCTCGATGAACCTGGGCTTCCAGACCGTCTCTCCGAGAAAACAAGTTGTCCTTGCCAATTACGGTACTTCTGAGCGAATCTCCGCAGCCGACTAGTACTCAAGTTCGCACATCATTGGTCGCTGTGATCGACGAGATGGTCAATACCCGTTTGGCCAGTCGTGTATCAGACACGCACTATAACCTGCCAACTTTCGACGAGCCCATACGGGATAGGAAGGCTCCATTGGTCAAATTGTACATAGTAGCCTAAGGCCAACCTGAAAAGAACAAAAATAGATTACGAAAAATCAGAGTTGAAATTAGAAATGATGTACCAAAATGATAACAATATGGTGTTGCGAATATCCTGAGACTATGAGGGAGGTCGTGGAATGGGGTTTCGGAGCGTGCAAACGTGGATAGTGGTGCGATAGATATGAGCTATTGCACGAAATATGGGGAACGGGTGCCACCACGGTCCTTCATCGCGATCAACGAGCCTGGAACGCAGGCGGAAATACGAAAGAGACTTCATCATCTTGTCGTAACGGTTGACCACTTCACTCATAGTGGGCCTTTTCGTGGGGTCATCCTGGACCATATCATCGATCAAGGGCCGGATAAACTCTAACCCCTTACTTCTCTTCGTGATGAGATGCATGAGCACATGTATTCGACTTCTGAGGAGCAGAATGAGAAATTGGACTCACTTGCAAAAATTCCTCCCTGATTAGATTCCCAAGGTAGTATACATCGACCGGAAATGGGTCGTGCTCTTTCTTGATTCCATACCACTCGAACTCGGGAACAGTTCTATCACCACCGCGAATGGGGATCACCCTACGGTCTTGACCGGGTGGAAACCTCACGGACAGACCAAAATCGATGAACAGATACTTCGTCGGCCTCGAGGTACGTGTATAGAACTTGGCCTTAGACTTGAAATCCCGACTTCTGGATATTCTTCCGGGATGGAACATCTCGGGGAAGGTTGGTTGGGGGTCCATCATGATGTTGGCGGAGGTACAATCCCTGTGAGATGTGAGCGTGGCACCAGATCCCTGTGAATTGAACAGCGTACCGATGAGCAACATTGAACTCGTGCATTAACTGAAGACCCTGAAACGTTGTTCAGTAAAGTAACCTATAAGCAGGTATGGCTTCTTAGGTCACCTCAAATATTTGCCGAAAGAATTCGACGGCCTCGCCCACTGATTTGAATTGTGGTTCATTGAATGGCCGCAATAGAGGCATGACGACAATAACCTCGTCTTGAAGGTCAGGGATCTCAAGCACCTCGTACACCGGAACACAGTGATTGTGCGGATGAGAGACAAACGGCTCTGTAGAAAGATGCGCGTTGATTTCATTCTCGAGGGGATTATCCACTCGTTTCATTGATACCAGCGAATTGTCGGAAATTCGAGTTGCGTCCATGATATCTGGATGCTGCTCATGTATTGAGACAATCAGGACTCATGGAAAATGGGGGAGCATACCTGGCCAAACGTTCCATCTTCCACACTATCCGGTAGCACCTTTATATCATCTATATCCCAAGAAGGAACCCATCCAGGCCGATACCGAGGGCGAAGCATGTAGCCTTTTCCCTCCAGCCACTTTTGATGCTCCATCCAGAACGTTTCATTCTTGGTTAAGTTATGAAAAGTAAAGGGTTGATACTTTTGTAGAGGTTGAAGTAATTTGACTGGCTCCTGAGCTGACGGTTGGAAGTCGGGGCTGCGCGGGTTGTGAGAAATCTGGGTCACCGTAATATAGAAGAGACGTACGCCGACATTTAACTTTAAACTCGCGGATATCTTGAGATCCTGAAAGGCTTCTGAGACGACCTCCCCAAGTTCGAGTTGCTGTGACGTATTACAGGCATTCTCGTGGCAGGGTGGTAGTCGATGTTTGATCTTTGGGACGGTTCGGCGCCAATTTGCGATATCCAAAGATGGATAATCAGAACGTGGGGGAGACGACTGGGAGACGGCGCTGCAAGCACGCCCGGTACCGACCCTACATCCCCCCATGGCCAAGACCAAGTCGCTCAATTCAATGAATAACTGACAACAAGCCTTAATCATACAGCCTGCTTCGGATCCAGACGTATCATAGATGACTTTACTATGAATGATACAATACAGTGCAGAGATATATGGACTCCGCCAACGAACGCATGATCATGAGCTCTGAGTTCAGTTGGATAACAAGAAAGAGGATTGTTGGACACCAGTGACTCACTTCCTATTCATTCGGCAACAGGAGTGGTGAGGTAGGCACAGATCCGAGCCCCCCGCCCCCCTTTATGCATTATGAACAAGCCTTTCCGGAGCATAAAAACCCGAATTCGAAATGGTGTTCCGGCCTCGTGTACTTGTGGGTCACGGTGAGGAAATCCTCTGGTTCCGGTTTGTGACAACCCCATTTGAAGTGAGGGATCTGAGAATGCTGAGGGCACAAGGGAGAGCAGCGCAAACAAATACCGAGAGCAGAAGGAGCAAAAGGGTGAATGTCACATTGCAAAGATGGAGTACTAACAGGAGTGCAATAGAAAAGCCAAATGTGCAACGGCAGAGCACCTAAATACAGAGGAGGAAATCGGACCGAGAGAATAGATCCTTTTGTAAGAGACCACAAGGTTAGTTGTCAGAGGAGGAGGAGCGGTAAAGTGCAGGATGAGTGTTTGGAAGCCGAGAGGTACATACAGTATCCAATTTCTTATATTTGGGGGAAGCAAGATTGAACAGAGGCAATATGAGACGGGGGATGACGAAAGACACTGTGGGCAATGTCAGGGTGCAAGAAGCTGAGCAGCGTGAAATGTTTCACCTGATGTGAGCTGAACATCAAATTGAACGGTTTCAGACGATACATACCTCTGATCCCTGTGCAGTTTTGGCTTGTGATTGGAGCCTACAACTTGGTTCCGACCCGCCACCCTGGGTCGGTTATCATGCCTTTCCACTTTTCTCTCCCACGTGGCAATTCGGCGCACATTTTCCCACAATTGTCATGTAATGGCCTGGGCTCCATGCCAAAATCTTGTCTGTTCGTCCTGTTTTTTGGAGAGGATGAGTGAATTAATTATCGTTGCAACTCGCGCAGGGTATGCAGCCTGAAGCTAGAAGTCTCAGTCAATCAAATGCTTTCAGACCCCGAGAATTGACACTGAACCCATATATAGTATTCCGTGATCGTGCTTCGACTAGAGTCGGAAGGCAGTGGGAGGAGTCACCAAAAAAACTACCTTTAATACCTACTCTGATAGCTCATCAATACCAGGCAATGAACCATCCAAAGATTCCGAACCCTGTCATTTCCACTAGGAAGAGTACCGTGGGGTCATTCAGCACCGGCAGCATGGGATTTTACTAGAGGTAAAGTGGTCCACTTAGGCTACTAGTGTTTGAAGATGTGGTCGGAGGAATATTGGTACCTTCGTTCACCGAGTGTCCCCAATAATCCCTTCGTTCGCTGACGTCCTCCTTGGTTTCCCACATATTGTTGTTCCCAGCCAGTATCAAACATCGTCGACCAACCGTACCTCGTTGATACCCTGTCAACGCACGAGCTAGATCCCTTCCTCGTACAATCCTTCGGGAATTCTCGCGATTGACAACAGGAAGTCTCGCTGGTTCTGTAGAGTCCTCCATTTAGTATATAATCCCTGCTGTAGCTACTGCACACAGATTCGAGCTGGTCAATACTCATGATTATACCTCGTTCTCCCTTTCTGTCCTTTGTGATTCCGAGTTCCGGTCGCAGCTTAGTTTGGTGTAGTTGTTGCTGACATTCCGCCCTTATTGTGGTAAAGGATACACTAAGAGACATATTCTTGTCCCCTGTGCGAGGCACAAATGGGGGTGAAAGCTCACTAAGGCTACTACATGTTGGCACTGGTAGTACGAGTAGTCAGATCAAGCACATGGAAAATGGCACTCGAGGCTTACCTAAATTTAATCATGACAATGAGACGGCCGTCGCCTCTGCAGACGCACCTCATATGTCGGAGTGCCAGGAGACATGAAACAAAGTGAAAGGATACTCACTGAATGAAGTGTACGTGCTAGTATCCGCGGGTCAGATCTGGGCGTGCCGCTGCAGCGCCGTCTCCCTCAAGTTAGGGCGAGGACGACGACGACACTTCTCGGGCGACGTATTAGGCGCCCATCTCGCCGATTCAGCAGAAGTAAGGAAAATCAATACATGAAGTACGAGAAAAATAGGCGGAAGTGTAAGCTTTATCCAAGAAAACAATGAAACAAGGGTTGCCTACCTATACGCACAGAAAAAGGTGCTGGAGGAGGAAGAATCGAACCCAAGGTGACTCGAGCAAAGACCGATGATGTGCTCTCAGCACTGCAAGACCTATCCAAGGAGGAACAACCTCGGACTCGCGTCCTGGAGCATGCAAAGGGGAAAACAAACAAACNNGNAAGGGGGTTTTGACGAGAGAGTAAGAGAAAGAGGATGGATATGGAGGGAGAGGAGATGCGAGATGGACAGGGGAGAGGCTTGTCTAANNNGTNNNAGGGGNACAGGGTCTCAACTGCCTTTGGGAAGGAGATAAGAAGGCTAGATTGGATATAGGATAAGCTGCGACGAAGTGATTGCGATTTGCGACGAGCGATGTCGATGTCGGCGACTGCGACGAGCGATTTGCGATGTCGATGAGCGAGGTGCGATGTGTTGCGATGTCGACTCTGCAACTGCGATGTCGATGAGCTGTGATATTGCGATGTGCGATATCGACTCTGCGACGAAGGTGGTAGAGCAACTCTGGCTCTGCGAGATTGGGACAAAAGGGGATTGATTCCTGACAACTCTGGTACAGGGAAGGGAAACTGACAGGGAATGGGGGGATCCGATGATCCTCTGCTGTAGTACGACTATCCTAGGTCTGTAGCTATGTACTCTACCATTCTGCGATCTAGAGCCTACAATAATCATACTATAAAAGGCAAGTGGAGTAGAAAAAAGGGTAAAAGCGGAAAAGCGGCCTCGGGGCTCCGTAATCACGCGCGGGAGAGTAGCGCCAATGCCGAGGGCAATACAGGCGCCTAGGATACGGAGTTCCGGCAAAATCGAACGAGAAATGGTGAAGAAATTAGCAAAATGGTCGAGATAAGGGGATATGTAGGAGTCCTGCGATGATTCGCTTGTCGCGCGGCGATCACGGTCGAACTTGGCACGATTTGGCGCATCGCGATATCGAACAAGTCGCAAGAAACCCGACGTCGATTCGACGAACGGTAGCTCTGCAATAGCGCGACGAAGACCACCTAAAAAGGCAATTTTGATAGCCTCTCGACTGGGGGCTCATCACCGACTCGGAGGGCGGAAGTCCATTTCTGGTAATGAGACTTGTTCCGCATATATATATCCATGGCTTCCTTGCCCTAAGAGTGCCGAAGGTTAATGGGTATTCGCAGAAAAAGACATGATTCCCCAAACACAGAGCAAAAATCAGAAACCGTCGAGAAAAACGGAGTGTGCAGGAGTGTGGGAATTTGGGGCTGTGAACACGTGAGCGGACAGCGAACCGTTTTCTCCTGACATACCGACACTGGGGGATTTGGGTCGGAACTGGGAGGGCACGGCGCTGCGTGGCACGCCAGG
>JANAWD010000336.1:0-44541 GCA_027627245.1 Meripilus lineatus | reverse complement strand
CAGTGATATATTATCAGTTTGATTTATTATTTATAATGGCTTTGATAGTATTAATGACAGCATTTAGCTTACTATATTTAATATAACAAAAAATAGAATTTATATAATCTTTAAATACTCAACAATTTATAAATTATCTATACTGTATACTTATTTTGATTTAATACACAAATCCTTCTCATGATATATATTATTAAATATATCTAAGACTTTGATTCTTCAATACCTCAGTAGATTATAAAAATTATACAGGCAATTACTATATAGATGAAAATCTTCAAAAAGAAATATCCATAAAATTGGTAGAGTTGAGAAGAATAAATTAAAGTATAAGCTACTATCATAGATTATTTTAGTATTATAGAGTAATGAGTATGAATAAAATAAGCCTAGTAACTCTTTTTATAAGAAACTTGAAGTAAGCTAATAAGATATGTATTAAATACTATTACTAAGACTAGAATTCATTGATATCTCCAGATCTACTGGGAAACTGAAGAAAATAATTATGGATTATAATGAGATATTTTCTCTTAAGAATGATTCATCAATATACTCTAAAGTCTCTGATAGCTACCTAAAATTATCTAGATTCTTGTTATTTATCTGATAGTAGTAGCTTCTATTTATTTTAAAGTATCTAGTATAAAACCTATAAAGATATCTAAAAATGCTACTACACTTTTTCTAGTTCCATTATGAGATAAGATAAGATAATCTATATAAAATCTTCTATGTCATGAGAGTATTCAAATGATTCTAATCTTTGTTTTATTTCTAGTATTTACTATTACTCAATGTCTCCCCAGAACAATGAGAATTATATCTCAGAGCTGGAAAGAGTTTGTCTGGAGTATCAGTGTCTGATTATTTTAGAATCTACTTTTCACTATTGATCTGATTTACTAGATAATATTTCTCATACCTTTGATTTAAATTCCATTGTTCCCTATAGTATTATTATCTGTGCCCTGTAGTCTTTTTGTTATTATTTTTGTTTCAAGTTTTGTTTCAAGTTGTTCTTGTCATTTCTCAAGTCTTTGTATCATTTATAATTTCCCCTTCATCTCTTATTCTTTTATCTTATATCGGTAATTCTGAAATGTCATAACTGGCTAACTCTTTGATACTAAGTAATTATCCCTCCTTTTGATCTGTCTGACTAAGATAAATTACTATGAATCTTCTATAAAAAGAAGATAAGTAATAAAAATTAAGTCAGCTATCAAATTGAGAATATAGAATTATTCTAGACCCAGAAAGTTATTTTTAGATTAAGGAAGACTTGGGATGAGTCATTCTGAGTCATTTACTATTTTAGGATACTGTGAGAGAAGCAGGTATGAGTTATTGTGAGTCATAGGAATATGAGAAGAAAGTGAGTCAGAAGGAGTCAGAAGAAGTCATAGAATTATTTATAGCTCTAAAAGTGACTCAGAGTGAGTCAAAGTGAGTCAGAATGAGTCAGATATTTATTTATAGCTCTGAAATGAGTTGGAGTGAGTCATATTACTACAGTAGGCTAGATAAAGCCCTGAGTGAGTCACAAAGTGAGTGGCCTTAGCATTAGTAAGTAGTCTTTTTGGGAAAACAGTTTCCCACAGGAAAGATATAAAAGGAGGACCTCAGATGCGTTGAGAGAATAAGCAGGCCCCTTCAGACAGTAAGAGCAGATACCTCAGAAATAGGTATTTAGTAAACTCTTCTGCAGAAAGCCCATTGTTGAGAGTCTTTCCCTTGTTATCTCTGTAAAATAGTCATAGATAGTGCAGAACCCTATTGTGATTAGGAGATTCAAAGTGAATCTGCCCAGAATCAAGGAAGCTCTTAGAACTGGGACTTTTGTAGTAGTCAGGTTACTAGAATTAGATTTCTCCTTACACTTAATTGACTGGATTCTGCTGTGTGTCTGATTGTGAAACTACTCCTTTTTTAACTAAGAACTACCTAAACAGCTTTCGACTTAAAGACTAGTCCATTGCCCTCAGTGAATTGTGAAGGAAATATTCTTTCACATTTTCTGCCTCTCAATCATAAGTAAGACTATATCTTTCTTTTATGATATAAAGCTGTAACAAGGTCTACCCCAGTAAAAATAATAACTAGTAATGACAAGTACCAATATTTATTTATATAAATCCAGATAAAGCAGACTGCTTATATCTCATTATACTCAATAAGTCAACTGATACCTGACTACTTAGTTTGCAACTAAGTTCATAGGCCTTAGTCTGAGAGTCTCTCTATCTCAAAAAACTCATAAAATTCCTTATATTCTTGTTCTCTCTATATACAAAGTAATTCAGTAATTTTATAGAGTCATTCTAAAGAAAAATAGAGACAAAATTGAACTAGTAGATATTTTCAAAGAACCTTAGAATTATAGAGAATAGTAAAGTTTAGTATCTTTTATATTCTAAATACTATTTAATCATTACCTTGAATGGTCTTAAAGCATATCAGATCAAAAAAATTATAATAAATCAACTATTTCTATACTTATATTTGTAAGTACATAAATGTTATTATCATTGATCAGCTTAAGAGTTACATCTATGTCTTTAGAATCTGAGTTATCAAGAGATTTAATGAACTGTTTTTGAGTCATGAAGATCAGAGTGATCTTATAGATTATTGTAAATGCAGTTCATAAAATGTACAAAATTCTCATACTAATAGTCTCTTGATTTACTATACTCCCCTAGTTAGAAGTGATAGTAAAAGAGATAATGTTTCTGTCAAGCTCTCTACTTGTAAGGAGCAAGGACCTATACAAGATTATATAAGAATATTATTTAGTATCTATATTGGCCCTCTCCTCTACCAGAAATCTTCATAAAAGATCTGTATAGTAATTACATTATACACAGAATATCTTTACTTTAGTACTTTAGTAAAGCTAAATTGCTTATCAAATCTCTAGTATTTATTCCTGTAGCTATTTAGGCACTTAGCCACACTGGCTTCTCAGCTATTCATAACTTTCCTGTACCCACAAAAACGGAAGAAAAATTCAAGTATATATATTAATAGTACAACACAATAGTACTATTCTTGCAAAATTTTAGAGAAATCCAATGAGACCTCAATGAGATCTCCTACAGATCTATAATCAAGTAGCTGAAAAAAATTCTTATAGAGTGATTAGTTGAAAAGACTGATTGAGAACAACAAGTTGAGTTTTCTTTGTGGATTTTTTGTATTCAGATGCTATTGGTTTTATCATTCTTGAATAAGCAAAATTTTAGAGAAAACCCCCAAATGCTTTTGAAAATATAAGAATTATTCTGCTCTCTTCAAAACTTGGCTTACCATAAAGAGAGAAAGAAAAGGATATCAAAGATTTATCATGAGAGTGTTATCTCTAAAATTGAGACATACATTTTTCAAGACTATGAAGTGTATACAATATAGTCTTTTAATTTTTTAAACCTGTTATAGCACAATATCAACTAATCTTTCAAAATGAGGGTAAATGTATACTCCTTACAGAGTAGAATAAATTTCTTTTTCAATTATATCTCTTAAGGTTCACATTTTTGTGGAATTATTTATTGTATGATAGAGATATGTTTTTACTAGCAACCAGATGCATTGCACTAAAAAAAGTCTTATTTTCTACTTCCTTTTATATTTTTGTACTACAGATATCAGTCACTTCCTGCATTTTATCAGACACTTGAGAGTTTCTACAGGTAGCCAAGTTGCTAAATTTGGATAACTTGTGAGTTGGGCAACTTATGTATATATTGACTACTCTTTAAAAAATCTAAAACTTTGTATATCATCTATTTACTTATACTTTAATAGATATACTAAGTTTTAATGTAGAAAAATATAACTGCTCTTCCATATTTTCATTTTTTTGTTCTTTTTGGATCAGGCACTGCACCTATACACTTAAGGATTCCTATAGATGGCTACTCAGTTTGGGGAAGTTTAAGAGTAGAAGGTCTTAGAATATTTGTGCAAGTGTC
The DNA here is from genome assembly GCA_027627245.1 of Meripilus lineatus. Classification (NCBI taxonomy): domain Eukaryota; kingdom Fungi; phylum Basidiomycota; class Agaricomycetes; order Polyporales; family Meripilaceae; genus Meripilus; species Meripilus lineatus. The sequence goes on along the minus strand of JANAWD010000336.1, from coordinate 40,564 downwards.
AATTCTCTCCCAAAAAATCTGAAACTTCACAAATAGTTTATTTAGGGATATTTTTAATTAAATAATAAATTTAAAAGCATAAAACATAAGTAGTCATTTAGAACAGTCTTTATGGCTGAGTAGTAGATCAGTTATAGAATAGCAAGTTCTATTGATTTTGTTTTACCTATAGCTACTAGTAAATGTTTATGCAAGTCAAGTATTTCTTAGAGGAAAGCCTTAATTTTTATTACTCTGTCTGAGAAAAAATTTGTGAAACTATCCAGAACTTCTTGAATAGCACTTATACTTTATAGAGCTAGATATAGAAGATATAAGTGATCTTTAGCAGTATCTTATAGTTAGAAATATCAGAGTTAATGAAGAAGATATTGAAAAATAACATGTATTCACAGTGAAGCTTTTTAATAGATTAAAAGAAGAGGTGATATTATTTATAAGTCAAATCTATTGAAGGAAATATTGTAGCCTAGAAAATAATCAGAGTGCTATAAAAGTGATATCAAAAAGGACAGAAGCTCTTGTAGTTATTATATTACATGAGTTTCTAATTAGCATTCTGAATCTATAATTAAAAAAATAGATATAATAGTCTTACAAAAATTAATATATAAACTAACCTCAAGGATACAGTACTTCTTTAAAGTAGAATTTAAGATGTACTAATAAATACATTTACTAAGAATTATAATATGCCAGACCATATTAATTGCAATATTTTACAGCATATTATAGTTTAATATCAGCTAGTATTTATAGGTGTGATAAAAGCAAATAGTTTGTTGTTTACAAAATTATCTTTAAAATCTGAAGTCTTAGAGATAGACTTATATTCTCTGAATGAGATAAAATCACAATCAATTGATTGTAGTGAAAATCAAAGTGTTTTATATGAACACTCTAAATACTAGATAGATAGTCTACTGTAAATATTGAGTTTTATACTTTTAGTACTTATATAAAATATCTCTTACTAATAATATATCTAGAAACTTATAATATAAATTGTGTTATGGTTATAATATATCAAGTATATATTAGCCTTTAATTTTTTTAAATCTATAGATACTTAAATTCTATGGAATATTATATACTTTGATTAGAGTTTTATGAAATTTTCTATACACTTTTCTAGAGATGACTATTTTATCTATTATAAGTATCAGTACAAATAGAGTGATTATAAAAATGAGAATCTGCTGAAGACTAGCACAGGATTAGCTATTCCGATAATGTAGTAATTCTAACTCTACATTAAGTGACTCTTTATTATACAAGTACTAGAATATTATAATATTTTGAAATCCTTATAATACTAGTACATAGATTTATTAATCATTATATTGTCAATATAGTATAAAACTAAAGGATTCTTATTTTTCTTTTATACTCAATAATAAGTAATCTTAGCATCTAATAGTTATGAGTGCCTGAATATATATACATATATATATACTATTACTATATAAAAATAGATTCAGATCTATCCAAAAGTTAAGTCTTGTAATATTTATATAATTAATATACCAATAATATCAATCAGTAATAACTTGAACCAATATTGATTTTACTATTCTATGATCACTTAAACCTCTGCAATATACTCTAAGCTCATATAATGTCTACAAAGAATATATTAAAGAGCAACTCTCAAGTGAAGTAGTCTTAGTAATAGTCTGCTTATAACAACTGATATTATTAGGCTAGTATATGATAGTCACATAGCTCTACATAGAGTAGTATTACTACAAGCACTGATATTCTAAAAAGTAAAAGGTCTTTTAAACCCCTAATAGATTTGTCCTTTTCTCTATACATTGCATATACAATAGAGAAAATTTAGAATTATATAAATTTATATATTAATAACTTTGAACAAATTTTCTTCCAGAACTGAATAGCATTGTTAAATATATTTCAAACTTTTTAATATTTTCTTAGAGATTATCAGCCACATTTATGGCTGAGATAATTAATGTACTAATTCAAAATAAAAATTCTTTTTATCAAGCATCCAAGTTAGTTAGCTAATCACTATTCAGAATCTACCAGAGACTTAGCCTCAGCCTTGGACAACTATTACAGTGGCAGCCAAAAAAACGCATGTGCGCGTCTTCCACCATCTCTCCTCGAGTTGATCTTCATCGTTCTCAGTACAATTCTCCGACTGCTCCATGATTTTTACATGATGTAGTAGCCACACACCTGTACATTACAATAAATAAAATTTGATGGAATTATATGTGGGAACAAACTATTGTGCTGCCAAATCAACATCAAGAATCAACAGTGGGACAGTCAAGGGTCTGTCAACACACTCTTATCCTCACAGTTATCAGACATTCCACTGTCTTTTCAGGCAATTTTTTGTTCTAATCACTATATACTGCTATGGCTAAATGCACACCTCACAAAAAATCTGAAATACTCAAACTTTCTCAACAGGGTCAAACTGACACTGAAATCGCCTCAAAGCTGCACATCCATTATTCTACTGTCCATCGAAATCTCCAGAAGATGCGCGAGGACCCGGATTTCATATCCAAGCCACCCGGGTCAGGTCGCCCACCCAAACTGGGACTGCGAGACCTCCGCCGAGCTGATTGTGTGATCACCAGTGCATTCGTGTGTAATGCAACTGACTTTAAGTGGAAGCTTTTCCCACAGGTCAGTGTACGCACCATGCATCAGGTCCTCTCAAAACGTGGTCTGCATGGCCGTGTACGTCACCGAAAGCCTCTCCTCACTCAAAATCATTGACAGGCTTGGAGAGCATGGATGATGAAATATTGAAAGTGGAAGCTTAGGAAGTGAAAGAAGGTGGTCTTCTCTGATGAATCAAAGGTCAAATTATTTGGTTCGGATGGGAAGCAATATTGTAGGAGAAGAGTCGGAGAGGAGTTTAAGGACAGAAATGTGGCAGTAGAGGTCAAGCATAAAGGGAGAAGATTGATGGTTTAGGGATACATCACCTGGTATGATGTTGGCTGGCTTCATCGTATCGACGGTATAATGACTGGCAAGGTTTACTGCGATATTCTTGAAGAATCTTTTCTAGGGTCCCTCGCAGATCATAATCTGGGTGTTGGTCAGATTATCTTCCAGCAAGATAATAACCCAAAGCACCAATCAAAGGTTGCAACCCAGTGGCTGAAAGATCATCATATCGCTGTTTTGTCCTGGCCACCTTCCTCCCCAGATATGAATATCATCGAGAGGGTCTGGTTTCTTCTCAAGCATCGTATCCAAGCTCGTATACCACTTCTATACAACCTTGACTCCTTATGGATCGCTTTACAGGAAGAATAGTCCAAACTTAGTGTACAGTGCATACAGAAGTTATACCGCTCAATGGCTGTTCGAATTTCAATTTTAATGAAGATGAAGGGTGGGCATACATGATACTAGAATTTTCTTAGCCCAATTGTATTTTTTCTTTAATTGTTCAACAATTTTCATGTATGTTGACAAACTGGGTCACATCTGATTTCGGAAATTTGACATATTCAAGAAGAAGTGTGTACCCAAACATATATATATTATGACTGTTATATACAGATACTAAACCTCTATCATCCTACTGAGTTTGAGGCCAATGGACAAGCCAGGTGTTGCTGAGCATTGTTGCGAACGATGTGGCTGGCCACGCGTGTGTTTTTTGGCCACCTCTGTATAATATATAATGATACTTAAATTTGATGGTCTAATGCTTATTACATATATCAGAATAATTATCATCTGAGACTAGGTATAGTATATTATTCTTGAGTTAATTCTAGATAGTATAAGTTGATATAAAATAATAAAAAATGTATATATTAAATTATCTCAATCTAAGAAAATAACTCTCAGATCCTCTAATTGAACTTTACAATATGTTTTTAGATCATCTTCTTTAAAATATATCTATCCTGGTGATTTATCTAGCTAAAGATAGATAATGCTATATAGCAAAATATCAGATCTATAAATACAGTCTAATATACTGTCATTAATTTTACTAAAGATATCCCAGTTAGCTTCTATATTATGAAAAGTATTACATATTTCTTACTAATAACAAGTGGATATATCAATATATAGAGAAGATATAATCAATAATTTATATTTAATCCTTTATAGCTTATAGATTATATATTAGTTTGATGTATCTATTTTCAGCTTAGAGAAGCTAGCTATTACTAAGTGATTCTAAAAAAAGATTGAAATAATTATACTTATATCTATTCCAGTATTCTTTATATAATATGTCAAGAGTACTATATAGATCTTATATATTCTATAATAATCTGTTGAGCATAAGTGAGATACAGATGCGGCCAAAAGTATTGCACGTCCGTGTCACTACCACCTCACCTTCACTCCCGGAATTGATAACCGCGATGAAATGATAGATACTGTATGCTACAATACATGTAATGACCACATAGTGTGGACACTTTAATGATGGAAAAAATGAGATGTACACTGCAATCATGATGGAAACAAGGCCTGATAATTCTCAGAGGCTGCGCAATCTGTCTACCACTCAGTCTCTCAACCAGCATTGTGCCTGCAATTTTTCAGCAACAACCTCACAGTTTTCCTTACTTTTTGTGTCAATTACAATACCCTCTCGCAATGGAATGTACCCCTACTCAAAAAACCCAAATGTTATTTCTGTCTCAATTAGACATGAACAACACTCAAATTGCTCAAGAAATTGGTGTTCATCGCACTACCATCTCCCAAAATCTTGCTAAACTTCGCAAGAACCCAGATCTAAACTCGAAGACATCCCGGACAGGTCGTCCACCAAAAATGGAATCCTGCGACATCCATCGTGCAAGTCAAGCACTTGCATCAGGCATGGCTCACAATGCCACTGATGTCAAACAGAAGCTTTTTCCAAGAGTCAGTGTGCACTGATGAGCCTCTGCTCAGGCTAGGAGGAAAATGTCGTATTTTTGCGATTTCTGAGCTTAATAGCTCAGCGACGGTTAGAGCGATTCGCGCGGTTCCTTTTGCGTTCTGTCGCTTTCGTCGTAGACGACGAGCGCTCCAAGCTTCGTCGCGATCGCGCGACTCATTTGACGGCAACTTGCGAAGCAAGTTGTGCTACTCCCTTCTCTATTCTTCACCTCATATCTTTCTTGTTTCTTCTTCGATTTGTTCGATTCCTTTTGTATCTTGTTCGCGTACTTTCCTTCTACGATTCAACACCTTCTCCGATGCTTTGCGCACGATCTTGACCTTCCTTTTCTGGTATCTCCTCTATTTCACCTGGTGGTTGCCACCTCTTAGTCTAGGCTTTTGTAAAATTTCTTATAGCTTCCACAGCCTCACAACACCCTTAAGCTTCGTACCACATCGTCCCCCATCGCCCTCCTTCTCTCTCCTGTACTAGATAGTGCAGAATACAGTTATCCCCTTTTCCCAGCTCAGATTCCAGTCAGCCAGCCTCAGATCAGCCCCAGGAGCCAGAGCAGCTTCTCAGTCTCAGTATTTGGCCCAGAGTTAGCCACAGCTTCGCATCCCTTGCTAGCACATCGCATCCCCAGCACCAGAAGTCCTTTCCCATCCTCCAGTAGCATCAGAAACCCCTTTCTCTCCTCATACCCTTCCACCCACAGTCCTTTCCTTCCCAATTTGTTACAGCTGGGCACTTGGGTCCCTCGCACACCTTTCAGTACCCTCTTTGCAACATAAGGCTCTCTCATCTCATATCCTTCCTCTTCTCTGGCTTCTCTAGCCATCCTTCCCCTCTTTTGTATCTTTCTTCCCCTTTCCTGCACACACAGGCTTACCTGGGATTCTCCCCTGGTTGGTTTGAGTGTTGTTCCTAGCCTCGGAGTGCACAGAGCATATCAGCGCATAATGCATCAGACTCTTAGCAAACATGGCCTACATGGCCGTGTCCATTGCCACAAGCCCCTATTGACTTGCAGGCACAAACGAGCTGTTGGTAGATAAGTTGGTACCCTTCGGGCCACTCATGTATAGTGCTCCACACCTTTATATCAAATTAAGCTTTTATTGTCATACCATTACCTTCGCCGTCATTGCTCGAAGTCAACAGATTATGGGCCCTGCCCAGTAACTCCCTCAGCATATATTTTCTCACTCATATGCTTCCCGCTTTCAGTCTTGCCAACAACCTTTCAAATCAACCACTTGCAATGACCAATAGTCACGCAACAACTGCTCTTCATCATCTGTCATTCGATCAGAAGCATTCCCAGCTCGTGTGAATACAATCCAAGCCTTCCTGTCATTATCTCCAGCTTCTTTTACCACATTCCCGATTTATTATCATCATTATGTTCAATCAAGACTCAAAGCACTTCATCTTCAAGCTCGTTAAAGGGAATTACGCTCAGTAGAGTATGCTGATGCACATGGTGCTGATTGCGGCCGATCTGTGGGATGTTGTAGGACCAGAGGTGGTGCCCTTTGGACCAAAGGAATCAAAGGTAGTGCAGGCTTTTGAGAAGAAGAAGCAGTTGGCTATGTCAAAAATCGTGTTGAGTCTCACTCCTTCACAGTTATCTTTCATTGCTGGTTTGGAAAACCCCCATGAGATCTGGAAAAAGATCAAATCTCTCCACCGTTCCTTATCCATCAATTCCATCCTCTCCCTCTATTGTCACTTCCTCCACATATCCAAATCCCCTACTAAAACTGTCATAGACTGGATCACCCAAGTTCAGGCTGCGACCTTTGAACTAGAAAATACCCCTTATCCTGTCTCCGACCTCGATCCCATTCTTGTCCTAACTGATAGTCTCTCGCTGAAGTATGAAGCACTGCGCACGGTTCTCGACACCCTCCCTATCACAGATCTTATACCTCACAACGTTATTATTCGCATTCAGTCTCATGAGACTCTCCTCGACTTGTATAGGGAAAAGACTGCAGCACAAGTACAATCTGGTTCAACTGATTCGGCATTGGTGGCAGTTTATAGGAAAAGAGGAGGAGATCAGGGGGCACGTAATGTGGTTTGTTATAGGTATGGTAGACAAGATCATTATCAGTTAGTTTGTCTCTCTCCTTCAGTTTCTCATTCTTCACAATTTTCTGGTCATGGTTCTACCTCTTGTAACTCTTCTCCCCTCTTTGCTGGTCATGTTCAAGATATCAATTTGGATAATACTCCTGTAGATACTACATATGCATTCTAGAAGTTCTCCCAACTTATGGGGGAGTATTGATAGATAAGTTGGCGCCCTTCAGGCCACTCATGTATGGTGCTCTGCACCTTTATATCAAATTAAGTGTTTATCATCGTACCATTACCTTCGCCGCCGTCGCTCGAAGTCAACACAAGCCCGATATCAATTTGTGAGAGATCACTGGAAGTGGAGGTTGCGGAAGTGGCAGCAGGTGGTCTTCTCAGATGAGAGCAAAATCAATTTATTTGGCTCAGATGAAAGGCAGAATTGTAGGAGAAGGGTTTGGGAGGAATATCTGGAAAGAAACATAATGAAAGAGGTGAAGCATGGAAGTAGAAAGTTGATAGTGTAGGGGCGCATCAGTTGGCAGGGGGTAGGCCAGATTCATCACATCGAAGGCATCATGAATGCCAAGAAGTATTGTGAGATTCTTTCAGAATCTCTTCTGGGGAGCCTTCATGATCATAATCTCACACCCGAAGAGATTATTTTCCAGCAGGATAATGATCCCAAACACACATCTCATCTTGCATCCCAGTAGCTAAAGGATCACAAGTTCCAAGTACTGCCTTGGCCAGCCTCCTCTCCGGATCTAAATATCATAGAGAGGATATGGTTTATTCTCAAACATCGTATACGGTCCCGAAACCCACTTTCCCAAAATATTGAAGAGCTCTAGGTTGTGATTCAGGAGGAATGGGCGCAAATCAGTGTTCAAACAATTCAGAGGCTCTATTGTTCTCTAGCGACCTGAGTTTCTGTAATCTTGCATAAGCAAGAAGGCTACACACGATACTAGTCTTACTTTGTAGAAAGAAATTCTTGTTTCTGAGATTTTGGACAATCTGTGCAATGATCAATTTTTCTCACTCAAAGATTTTGCTAGTGGGAGACCGTCAGATTCTTATTTGCATAAATTTTGATATGAATGTATTTATTAGGATTATATACTGTACCTATGCATACAAAATATTGTAATGATCAGTTGAGAAATGGGGAAAGAGCATTGGACGAAGAGTGTGGCGGTCAGACATGCAATACTTTTGGCTATGTCTGTATCTTATTATCAAAAATGTCCTTATTATATTAATAATATAGTATGTTAGAACTTAATTTATTCTCTAGTTATCTGATAATATCATAATACATATATCTTGAATAATTATGTATTCTTTCAAGTAATTACAGCCTCTGAATTTAGTTTTAAGTATTCAATATTATAGTAAATTGGCAATATATAGTATTGGTAATTCAAAGATAGTATTATTTAGCAGTATATGACTAATCTTTTCTTGATATTGTAAGACAAGATCTTATATCAATTTCATAGAAAAAAAAGTATATCTCAAAGAGAGATTAAATAGAATTAGCTATAGGCATGATTGAATCTATAAATCTGAATAGAATCTTTGCAATACAGTTAAGTATCAATTCACTATGTCATAGTTGCTTCTAAGCATTGTATAACTACTCTTGATAAGTAAAATAGATTAGGATCTTTTAGATAATCTATTGAAACCTGTTCTTAATTGAAATCAATATCTAATAAATCTTTGCAATTTATTGTTAATATATTATATTGATCAATCTATTAGAATTTGATAATATAGGAATCATTGCAACTATAATCTCTGTCATTACATTACAGACTGTAGAGGATTAAGAATTATAAGCCTTTAAGATAGTGAGAATAGAATATATATTCAGATCTGAATACTAAGATCAAAGATCTTAAGTTACCTATTAGAGTCATGTCAGTATATAACTCATTTGTGAGTATCCTTTTTAAACAAGTACTCTCATAATAATTATCACAGTATCTTCAACTGCACAAATAACAGCAATTTCTCTTTCTACCTGATTAACCCTTCTAATTCAGATAATAAAAGTGCAATTTAATTTACACTTATATAATTGCATTTTACTCCTAAATTGAAACAGCTTCAAATTTGATATCACAATAATTTCACTTCTTGCAGAAGAAATAATAATGTAATCACTAATAAGAATGACTAAGTCACACTATAGATAAATTAACTGCTAAATTTTTCAGTTAATTCAATTCTCATATACTCCTATCTGAATATTAAGCTGCTGAAGCTGAGAGACATGATCCATGAAAATATTCTGAACTTTTTCTACAATAAGTTGAGAATTCCCTGTATCATTCTGAGATACAGATTGAACTCTTGATAGTTCAAGTTGAACAGAACCCATGACTGCATTATCATCTTTCAACCAAAATTGAGATGTAAATGAAGATAACCCAGAGATGTGAGAAACCTGTTCATGGACATCAGAAAAAACACCATCTGGACATGATTGATCATACCTCCTCTGTGGCATGTTGTATCTGTAAATTATGACCAGAGAGATCCAACAAGAGAACTCTCCCGGTGTCAATAACAAGAGGGATTACACTTGCTGCAATAAGAATGGCAATGAACAGTGAGGCAATTGGATCAAAGCCTGTCCAGCCATAAAACTGGATGAGAATGGTTGATACTATCACTCCAACAGATCCCAGAGTGTCCTGAGATATAAACATTGATATCATGTAACCAAAAAGTAAAACAAAAACCTACTGCCATCACATGAAGAAAGACACCTCGCATATTGTGACTATGCCCTTCATGCATGTGAGTATCCTGGTGACCCGGTGAAGGACCGTGATGGTGCTCGAGATGCTCATCGTGATCAAATGTATATGACGGTGTAACAGGTGAATCAAGATGTTGGTCCTGCGAAACAAATAAGAGAGGTACTCCTCAATATGTTGTAAAACATACAGAAATGCGAAGATGATCCACTAAATTCTGGGGTTTAGTGGAGATGGGATATGAGGCAGACTCTCTAGAACACGAGATTAGCAAGAAAAATGCCACAAAAAGAGAATAGTACGATGCCTGATAACTATGGCTTCATCCCCTTGCGATCCAACCCGAGGCTCGGAGATTGATTCTGTGATGTGCTTAACAGCATCGGTTGTATGCGTATGTGAATGACCATGTGTATGTGCCGCATGGCCTCCATGACCGTGTGAATGTGAGTGACCACCCTTGTTCATTAAGTGAGATATATGAAGACAGGATATTCGAATGACATCTCACATGATGATGGTGACCCCCCATAGCGAACATTCCGAAGAGGTTGACCGCCAGACCAATTGAACTCACTAGCAGCAATTGGCTGGTGTTCATCTCAGGAGGTGTCATCCTATTAGACACGAACATTTAGTTAGCATCAAATTCCAAGCAAGACAAACATCATAAGGCTCCCTCACAATCGTTGCACAGCCTCAAACACAATGAATACAGATATCAGAATCAAAAAGATCCCGTTTGAGAAACCAGATAAGGTTTCAATTCGTGTGTAGCTAACAGGTTTCGTTAATATCATTCGCAAAGACGTCAATACACATACCCATAAGTGAACCTCTCGTTCGGTTTCCATTGTGCCATGACAGATGCAACCAGTCCGATTCCAATCGCCATGCAATCAAATGCCATGTGGATCGCTGCACAGACTTCAGTCCAATAGCGACAATCACAATGAGCTCACACACCATCCGATATCAAACCAAGACTGTTGGTCCAAAGTCCGTACAACATCTGAACCAACATGTAACACATGTTGAGCAATAAGAAATAGAAAATCTTTCTTGATTCGGGCTTTGCTAAGATTGCCTCGAGATACCGCCGGGCAGTAGACACGATGGGTGTGAAGTATGATCCATCCTGATCATAGTTTCGTATTAATAGTGCTGCCGTCGCCTAACATTAGGAATAATGAGGAGGGGTAGTTCGTTAGGACATACCCATTAGGACCCAAAAGGGGAAGACGACATCTAGAACCGAAAGACCTTCGCCATAGAACACAGGTGATGACAAGCTCATTACAAGGACGCCAACGAGGTACGGGAAGGGAACGTTTGCATTCGGTTTGGATAGCCTGAGGAGCGATTGCGAGTCCAAGGGTGTCAAGAACAAACAAGCGAGGGCCAAGAGGATGACAATGGAGAGAGACAAGGGATCCTCTGTTCCTGAAGAATCCTATAATCTGTTGAGCAAAAACAAAAAGCTGAGTAAAGGGATGACGCACTGAAGACAGGAAACTAGCAAGGAGAGACAGTGGCCATGCGCCGACAGCAGATATCAAGACAACAAATGCGTTCCCAAGAGTTGGTACGAGAAGGCCATTGGTATGATCAATGATACCAGACGATACAGCCTCGACCACAAGTGCTGCGTATGCCGGGATAACAGACCATGCGCCCCGCCAGAAAGAGTCGCATCCAGAAGGACGACGACCACGAATGTCACCGCGAGTATGAGTATGTATGGTTTCTGGTGTAGGGATGATGAGGTTAAGTTGTATGGACAACTGGGGTCGAATGACTCACAGATTTGGACCGAGTGAACGAACGATTCAACAAGGACGAATGGAATGATATCAGGGCGATGCTATTAACCAAGGGTCATGAAGGTTCGTCCAGGAGGTGAGAGGCAGAGACATACCGGGAGGGAGGCAACCGAGAGAGCGCATATAACAGGGATGCGTTTCGAGTGTAGAACATGAACGCAGAAAGACACAGTGTCCATGGCTATGTTTAAACGGTGAGCTGATTCGGGGTACGAGACTGTGAGATTGTACCTTGAATGCGGTGACGCTGCTGGGTCTACCAACGAAAATACCCCATACGACAGCAAGGAGTGCTCCACAGAAGAGCAGACGAGAAAGAACGAAATGGACTGAGTGCGCTTGCAGCAGGTGTCTTCCATATTGAAGTGCGAAGTTGAAGGCCAAGTTCGTGAGGAGGAGTCTTATTGAACCACCTCTGTTAAAGATGAGCGACAGCTTCCGAGGAAATACAACTTTGGGCTCACCCGTGCGAAAGGGCAGGATGTAAGGACTGCTTTCTGCGCAAACTTGAATCGTCCATCTGAGGCAGATGTCGAGTTTGTGCGGTCGGTCGGTTTTGAAGGTAAAGTTGTACCAGCTAGATGAACAATGGCTGGAGCCTCACGAGCCCGTGCCACATGAACGGGAATCTTGAGATTGTCACGCACACCAATCGGTTGTCAGGCAGGCAGGTCGCATCAACCTCTCCGATCTGCAGGGTTGGCCGCATCTGAGGCGGGGAAGGACACACCAACTAAATCATATTCTCATCATACTTTCAGATGTTCAGCACCGCCGAACACTTTGCTAGTAAAGAATACTACCTGTCAAAGAAAAGTCCACACACACCAACTCTGAGGATGCCTCATCCCAATCAGACTGGTGTAGGCACCCGGTTATTCTTAACCTTATTGTCCCTGTTCAGGCCATTATGTCGCCCACATTTATGGCAACCATCACCAATTGCGGACAGGATGCACATCTTGACAAACCTCCGCCGTCATCTAATCTCCCTTCACCGCCTCCCTTTTCACGTCTCATTAAATCCTCACCACTACCTTGCCCCCTTCGCATTAAGAACCAATGTCGCAAGACTTTCCGCCTCCACCCCCTCCGAAGGACAGACCAATGTCTCCCCAAGGTAATGCCCATTTCACCTGAAGCGTTCAACCTTTCTCAAGAGTCTTCAAGCCCACACCTTTCAGACTTATTCCGCTCCTCAACGGGCTTCTTCGTCCCAATATCAGAGGGCCTTGAACGAAACCCCGCAGCAGCATGCTCGAGCTGCCACTGCTCCCTACAAGGTGGTACGATATAATTCGACTCCCGATTACCAACCAATTCAACACCCTTGGAGACCTGTATTTCGAGAGACCCACGATAACATCCAGGCTATCCTTGAGGCCTCACGTCGTCACCGATCAGAACTTCATGAACTAGAAAAAGCTGCCCTTCAACAAGCAGCGCAAGACGAAGTCGAGCGTCAAGCACGCCTGAAGGCTGAGAAACAAACAGCCATGGCCGAATACCTTGAAGAGGAGCGGCTCAGGAAACTCCATTTACAAGACGAGTTACGACGTGCCGCCCTCGCTAAAAGGAGGAAGGAAGAACTGGAACGTCAAGAGGAAGAAGAGAGCAAGCGGACGATCGAAGAGAATCGCAGGGCTGCCAGGGAGAAATGGTTACACGAATCATTCAGACGGCAAGAATGGCGATCCCAACAAGATGCCCTAAACAAAGACTTGCAGTCAAACAAAGTCGAGATGCGTGAGCGTCAGCAACAAGCGCGACGTTCCCGTCCTCTCTCGGCACAAGGTCGTACGGAGGTCTTTTCCGGGTGGGTCTCTGTCCAGAAGGACGTCCTCCCGTTCATGAAACGACGATACTGCCGTGTACGCAAACTTGAGATTCTCCTGACAAGCACTGACATGGTACGTCAGATTCCACGGAATCGACCATTCTTCAACATTCTTTAGCCCGGTATACTGATGATAAATTGCTTCTAGGCCTCTGCTCCAGTGATCGAACGCATAGCTCTCACAGACGTAGAAAGGGTGAGGGAAGCCGCAGATGGTTACGAAGAGCTCGAAGGGTTGCCCCATGCCTTTGCTCTTGATCTACGTGGCGGAGAAACATCATATATCCTTTTGGCCGACTCGGCTGATCAGAAGGTGGTCATCCTCTTCCTTCCAACTCCTGGTTCTTGCTAATTCGCATTCCTCAACTTAGGAGGAGCTCATATCTGCGGTCATACAACTGGCCGACATATAATCTCGTGATACCCAAATACCCTTCAGTATGACCAACACGCTTTATTCTACCCTAACCCTCATACCCACTTGTGACTTCATGACTNTGTTCAAACGTACGACTGTATNTTCTTGCTATGCCAGGAATATGTATGCATCCATATGATCATTCATATACATCATTAACGTACACTATTGAGACCCAAATCATCTCATTATGCCCAAGATATCTTCTATGATGACTCAGAAAGGGAGTAGACAAAACAGCTATGGAAACGGGTGGTAAAGAGAAGGCGTGTCTCGATTCTGGCTCACTATCAAGTTCAACCTAGCTACGCTTGATTGAATTGTGCAAATAGATTTCGCCATGATGCGTCGGGATCTGGCGCAACTGGCACCCGATTCTGATAGGCCCCATCCGCCGAGGTTTGCATCGGCACATACGGGTGAGCCATCTGGGGAACCTGTCCGTACGGCGAATACGCAGGAATATGGGGAGATGGTGACGTATGCATTGCCATGGTAGCGGGATCCACGTTGACATAGCCAGGTTCGGGATGCCACTGATTCTGAACAGCAGGATAAAAGTCGTAAGTGTCCTGCGTCTGATAGCCTGACCATTGATTGCTAACATCCATTGGCGATGTCGGATCAGGTCCAAGGGATGGTGTTGTAACCTGATAGGAATTATGTATGATTTCGGTCGGACTGCTCGCCTGACCGAGGGTCCCTTGGGGCGATGATGGAACAGAAGGAGATTTTCTTGACACAAGTCGTGTTTTGCCGCCCAAGGCAGCGAATTCATCGTCTTCTTCCTTAACGTTTGTATTATCTGGAGGCGAGCCTCCCGGACTTACACCGTTTGAGTGAAGCTCCGACATAGACGCAAGTGCCCTGCCTTTCAACTTGCGCAAAACAGGCTATGCGACAAAGTATCACCCAAAGCGTCATGAAGACATAAAACGTTGCTTACAAGGACTTTAGCCGCACGAGCATTCTCAGCAACCTGTTCAAATAGGCCGCAAGCGGACTCAAGATGAGAGAATGCGGATCGTGCGAGTGCCATACTCGGGCATTTTGACGGAATTGACCCCAGAACGATCTAAGTCGAATATCAGTCACCGGAATTATGTGGCATCAAGAAGGGCTTACAGCACAACTAAATACGTGGGTGAACAGGAACCACATACGCTCCGTGAGTCCGGGATGTTGTGAGTATAAGCTCTTGATCAACCCGACGAAGGAACATGCGCTGTTATATGCTGCTAAGAAAGAGGGCGCGAACTTGCTCCCGAGGGGGTCCTCGGGATGTTCCTCTACCGCTCTTGCGAAAAAGCCGCGGTGTAGGTAAAATATAGCTATCACGGCGTTATTCTAGCTTGCCGTGACTGAATGAGGAGATAGACGCACTTATTTCCCGGATAGCATACGCAATATATCTCTGCATTGTTAGTTCGACGGGTGGTTGGACGAGCTCTGCCTCCAATCGAGCTCCTCCAAAGCCAGGAACGCGGAGTGACGGAGGAACATAGTGATTCCTTATTTTCTTGTCGAGTTCTTGTATAGTCTTGTAGCTTGGTGTGCGGGCACCAAAAGCCTGTTCCTGGACAATATTCATACACCTAGAACTGAACCGATGTTTCCAGGCAGAGACTACATAGTGGGAGTCGTTAGTCGAGCCAAATGGCAAATCAACCCGGCGGATACTCACAGCTCATCTCTACCTCTCCTTGATCATTTTTTGTGGTCTCGTGAGCCATTTGACAATCAATGAATGATGTCGAAAAAGAGGGCGGCCTCCCGAACGTCAAGCTCTATGTTCAATCAACGTAGCACACCTAGTGGGATTATCCCATTTGTTGGAAACCTACCTGCCAACAATCATAAGTATGCAGTTCCCACATCAACGACCGTCGCCGTTGAGTTTCCTCTGGACCCAAACTCCATTTTCCACTATCACGATCTGATATAGGATGTTGAGAGCGCGTAACGGCGAATGTGTGCAAAAACCTACGCAATCCAACCTGACGCATTGCAAACTTTAACCTTGAGAGCCACATTAAAAAGGAAATGGGACTCACACTCTGAGCCAATTTCACAGCTAGTCCCATGAGTGCCCATCGTGGACCATCGATAAATGATAAGAACATGAAATGGCACATCAACAACTAAAGCGAATCAAAAAATGGGTTAAGTGGTTGAAACGGAAATGCAAGAAAGACGAACCAATGCTTGAATAGCCGGAATAGATTGAAACTCCAAAATAGAATCTAGTGACAAGGATGCACGACCCAGATGGTAGTATTGCATGGATTCTTGACATAAAGCTGGATTGTCTAGGTTCAACAGCGAACCAAGAGCCAGCACGAGGAACAGAATGGAGAGCCGATGAGAATCCAAGGGATCTTGTTCCCCCATGGGCTGTTCGTATATGCGAGTCAAAATTGTCTCGTTAAATTCGGCTTGAGGAATTGGGGTATACCTAGAAGGGGTAAATCCATGGAAGATCTGGTCCAGGTTAGGATATGAACATACATCCATGCCGCATGGCGATAGTATATCTCCGAAAGGTGGCGTGCTTTCGTTATATCTGGCAACAACGAAAGAAACGACATCCGCACTTGCGAAACGGTCTCTATTGGAGTCGTGGAGAAGGGAAAGGTATGACTCAGCCAGGGAATGTTCAGAGGTATTGGGACTTGAGGAGTATCTGGCTCCTCATCACGACCCTCCTCATTCTGCGCGCCGCGAGGTCAGCTAGGAATCGAATGACTACGAGTAAAATAATACCTGAAGTAGGTACTACGGGGGCTTGGGTCAGAAAGGCTTTAGAAATGATAGAGTAATGATGAGATACCCAAGCGTTGGCAGTAGTACCAAAGAATTTTGATTGACCTGAATCAGAGATGTGCCTAGAATACGTCGAATACATGTAGGTTCAACTAATCAATGTGGTGGAGTCGAAATGAACATACAGTGAACCAACTGCATCTATCACTTCGGCGGTATCGACTTCTGGCTCCTTGACAGAATCACTCGATTCTCGCTCTAGTGGCCTTTTGAGTTGAAGGAGCTCCGGGGTCAACAATGGATGGGGATCAGAGGAGCGCTCTGCATGAGCCTCGTGTAGGGCATCTTCGAGTTGTCGAACCCGGTTGGCAAGTACGGATATCTTGTCGTGGAGAACCTCAGTATTGGCGAGAACAAACCTAAGCGAGTTTGAGAAGACATTCGTATCTCGAGTTCTCTCATGCACGATACCTGTTTCCTTTACCCGTTGTCAGGGATCCTGAGGGACACACGAAGCGGTGCTGAGGTGAGGAGATGCACGACCCTAAGCATAAACAATACCAGCTCACCATCTGGACATATAGCAGCGCAACCTTTCTTCACACAACTTGCGCAGGGAAAAATTCTGGAACACCTGGATCATGAATCACCGATTATCTGAGCCAGCTGCCTGGGCATATTGCTGTACGATGACCACGGACCTTAGCTTTAAGCTTATAAGCGCATAAAATGGTAAGGTCAAGATGGCCGATCGTTATTGAAAGCCGAGAGGCGGTGCCTACCGTCTGCACTCTGCACATGATAACGGAGCATTTCTTCGTTTATTCTTGTCGCGACCACCAGCAGGGGATGAGGAGGACATTGGGACTGAGAAGAACGTCGTGGACCAAAGGAAGAAAGTGATGTCCAGGCTCCGCTCTCTATCGGAGGTTCCTGTCCATCACATGTGGAAAGTTATTTGGCTTATACGGTAGCCCCAAAGACCTCCGTAACACAGCTTTCTCTTCGTAAAGGACATCCAGGGTTTTACGAATATCAATACCACATGTATGGCACAGTGCGTCTGTCAGTTTATCGTACATTACCGGAGAAATCAATCATACAAGTAGTTTGTCTCATCTAAACGAAAGAACGGGGTGTGAACATATCAAGTACGTGAGATAAAGTGTCAAATCGAGGGGTCATCAAGAACGTCAACGGGGGTTATCATAGGGTGAATGTCTATCTGGTATGAAATTCGAATGTTAACCTGGGGAGACTGTCGTGGCTTCATGGAAAGAATGGGTTTCTTTGATCTGGGAAGGGAATAGAAGGATCTCTGACGAAGGCTCTCCTGCAACGTGGACAGACACGTGTGTCCGAGGTGTCTCTGATACTGGGCTAATGGGTTCCGCGACCACATCGTCTAGGGACGAAGAATCCGACGTATTACAGGTCATTTCTGGGTGTGGGTGGCGTGACGGTACGTCCGGGTGTCCGGAAGAGGTGCTAGTGCGACTGGAGAAGAGGCCTCCGAACTTGGACAAAGGAGGGTTGCTTGAAGGTGGGGAACCCATGGTCGAGTGCAAAGAAGAGGAGGGGGTGGTTGGAGAGGTGGCACCGAGGTTAGTCGACGTATCGACCTTCCACAACTTGAATCCCCATCTCGATGAGAGACTCGGAGCTGCCGGTTTGTGTGCCGTCTCTTCACGTCTGATTGGATTCGCAGGTCCTGTCGTAGTTGTCTGCATTCCAATGCTGTTCTCAGCAATGAAAGTTCGCAGCGCCTTCACACATGTCTCCGATGCCTCCTGTGCCTCTTGCGCCTCTGCCAGTTCACTCTTCGCCTCATCCAGCTGATCCTTCACAGTTTGAAGTTCCTTCCTCATCTCCTCCAGCTCTGTGGAATCAACAGTAGTCGGTAGATCAGGTTGGAGAGAAAGCGGCCGAGCCCAGAAGCCCGACTGCCGTCTATTCGAAGAAGTTGGCGGTGGATGTTGACCAAACTCACTGGTCGTTGGAGGGGGAGATGATGGCCACGCCCCTCCATCCAGATTGAGTCCTACCGAAGCATTCCCGGGTTCGGATACGGATGATATTCTACGGTGTGCATTTACACGGCCAGCAACCGCAGTGGATGTTTGTAGGGGGATAAAGGAAGACCGTTTAGAAGGAGGGGCACCAATGCTTGGTGAAGGGAGACCTCGTCCAATGTCGATTATTTGGCTTGTTCGACGATTCTCGGTTTGCAATCTCATCAGCGCACGCCTTGACGACCATGGTAAGCGGAAAACCCACAAGACACAAGAAAGGGAAACATACCTGCTGTCCTCCAACTTTCCGCGGAGCATAGAGATGGCATCTGCATCCTCTCTATTCTTCTCTTGAGACGCAGACAATTCGGTCTCGAGACGAACACATTTCTCTGCTAGGTTATGCAGGGCGTCTTTCATGCTTGCTTCGTTGGATTGAGTTTCGGAAAGCATGGCTGTGAGTTCATCGCGTTCCCTGGAGGTATCCGCAAGGGAAATTCGAAGTTGGGTGACAAGGGAAGCTAGGACATGAGAGTCGAGTGAGTGAGGTCGGGAATGAGATTGTGGGAAGGCAGGAGAACTTGGTGTTGATTCGTCGTCGAGTTGTTGTTCAAGTTCCAACGTAAGATCAATGGAGTGTGGGCGGGCGCTATCGTTGATGTTTGTTGGCTCATCATCATAGAAGTCCCTGGACATTGGTGTGTATGGTGTAGTCATGATGTCGTTTGCCTCGAGGCAAATGGGAAGAGAGAGAGGGAGTATGTATAGAGGCTGTGAGTGAGACTTAAGAGGTCTTGAGAGGGTCGGCCACTGGCATCCGCGGCGGATCGTGGCAGAGTTGCAACAAAACGGGGGATATCCCACAACTTGCCAACCTGTACTCCAGTGATCGTGGTTCCTATTTCAGTTCTTCTTTTGGACCGTCCGCTACTTGAAACTCGAGTGCGACAAACGAGGGGCTCTGTGCAATGCCCAGACTGAGGACAAGAGAGAAGGAAAGAGGCAAAGCCGATGTTGTCAGGTGGGCCACCAAGAATGTTTGTTACCGTGTGGTTAAGACGCTTCCACCAAACCGACCCATGCTGGGTCTTCACAACTACCACCAGGCGCAGCAAGCTGGATAAATCAAGGAGAATCAAAATCCTCTTTCAACAGCATGCTCCCCAGACAACACCGCCTGACCAATCATATGTGCCGCAAATTGGCTGTGAAAATCTCACTGAAACGAGGCCCCTGTACATGCCGGAACACGGACTTCGGCCAGAGCCTCAGTCCTTGGTAACCTGGCTAATTTTGTCTACAACCAAATCGATATTGTACATGTACTACTTGTACACCGCTTCAACATATAGGCTTCAAAGTCGACCTGTCCCTACATCAATGTGTGTGAGGACACATTCAGTCTATCAACGTCCTAAAGATGCGTCAAAGGATCGACGCAGATTACACCCTCCCGCTCACTCCAAGGGTATCCCCAATGATGCAACCATTCGCGCACTCCAGTTGCAAGCCGAGCGCGAGAAGCACCGCGAGAAGGGTCCTGTGTCCCAGTATGTTTTTCTTCGCCCACCACGAGATAAGCTGTGTACGAAGAACATGGTTAGGAGGTTCCGCCTTGGCAACGAAAGAACTTACCTAGGCCATAAAAATGTTCGCGTTCCAGCTACATGAAAGAAGTCAATTCCAGGTCAAGCAGGTCTTCGACGACGGAACAACTCACCGCAAGAAGGAACTCTTCTAAAACTTCTGTAGCTTCGGCAGAGTGCAATCCATGAAGATCCAACATGCCCTCCGTCCTCTCCTCAGGAGTCAACTTCTTGCCGTCACCCCCAATATTCTGACTTGCAATTCCTAAGCAAACACCTAAACCTCCACCACATAGTTTGCCTCTTGCTGCTCTATCGCCGTGGTCATCAGACCAGTTTGGATCTCTACCCCTGGCAGCTTGTTCGGCAACAACTGCTCGCTCCCTGACCAATTTGCCTGCAGCGTCGACCATCTCGGCGGACATTTTGGCGTTCAATTCATGACCTTCTCGACTGAAACGTTTAGCAGCAGCTCCATCTCCTCTTCTCCATGCGTCAGCGGCGCGCGACAAGCATGCATTTCTCGCAGCGCCTAATTGCAGTGCCCTTGAGCGATACACCATATACGATTTATTCACAGCCTCTCCAGTTGGCAGTGTAGGAAGTAAGGATGGAGGTCGAAGCTTGATACGAGAAGATTGTTTTGGTGCGACTATAGCAGTTGTATGGTTCAAGGGCTCAGCCGCGTTTCCCATAGCTTCTCTCCTCGCTGCCATCAACGCAGGATCCTTAGGTAAAGTTGACTGGGGAGAATTTTGCGTAGCCGGCCTCTTGACGGCTGCTGCAAATCGTGTACGAGTGGGATCGTAGTGACCCGAGTCCTCGCGTGGATGACCCTGACTGCCCCTCCTAACCTTTCCAGGGTTGTAGCCCAACGCTGGGAACTCCTCGGGAACGTGGGCACCCTCTCCGTTGGTCGGGGTGAGCTCTGCTCTGCTCATCGCCGTAGAAAGGCCATTGACATCGATATCTTTGGGGAGATGATGCAAAAACTCGCAAGTTTCTCCTTTGGCACAGGTTCCTCGTAACCAGAACCGACACAAAGCCCGTTCCAAATCATGGCTAGTCAGAGTGTGTCAGTACATTGGGACGACAGATAATGCGATTGTAGTTGACACCTACCTAAACCTACAATCCGCTCTCAGACATTCACCCGCCAAGAAATATCTGCAAACCCTATTCCCACCAGGGACCGGACGACCATTCCCAAACCTTGTGGCATTACGTTGCCCAGCGGGGCTAATATTGCCGTAGTTTGCGCGACCTCCTCTATGGATCCCTCCTTGTCCCTCGCAAGATATCAACGTTACTCGATTACCCATATTCTGCATTCTCGCGGGTCCATTTTTGGGAGGATGTGTCACAATTGCCTTGTCTACCAACCAACTCATGGACCTCTCGAAGTCATATCCATTGTTCGCGAGGGCCTCCTCGAGCTCAGAAGGTGCCAAGGAAGCACCAAATACAGAGCTGAGCACGTCGAATGGTGTCATGCCATCGGTGAGTTGCGCGGAAGCATCCGGGTCCATATCTATATTATTATCAACACGAGAGGGCTCGGGCTGAGGGCCATAAATGCTAGGATACTCCCCATTCCCCGAGTAGAGATAGTGCTGATCTTCACCCTGGTGTGGACCCCAAAGTTGTTCTGGGCCGGAAGAGTCGACAGGGTGGAAGGAACGAGGCAACGCTTTGGCCGAAAACGGGTCGAAAGGATCGTCTTCCTCGTCGTCATCATCTGGTCTTACAGATGAACGTAGGGAAGAACTCGGGGTGATCGATCGTGGTAGGAGAGCGTTCTCTGGTGTGAGAGGAGATGTAATGGCGAGTTTAGAGGTAGGTCTCAGTGTGTTATGGGCCCACAAGTCCGGGGATGGTGTCTCTGCCCTCAGACCTGGGATGGACGCGGGGTTAGAAGACGCGGCGGAGAGGGGACGGGGAATGGGCCTGAATTCGGAAGCTTTGGCGTTCAAGAGACGAGGGGATGAGATTGGAGAAGCTGGAAGACTTGTTGCATACTGAGCGTGAGAAAGAACAGGAGACGAGCCTGGGGACTCGCTCCGTGCTGAGATGTATGAGGTGGCTGTTTGCTGGACACCCAAAGGGGATGTAAGAGGGGTATGAGGTCTACGGAATATAATCGCTAGGGGTGAACTGGGTGCCGAGGTGGGTGTGTCCGGACGAGGGGGGTTGAGTCGGACAGAATGAGAAGAAGCACGAGAAGAAGGGCGGGAAATGGGGCGACGAGTCGGGGTGAGATAGAGAAAGGGTATATTGTCCACATCATCGCGATGACGGTGCATTAGATCCAAGACGTGTTGCGATAACTGGGACCGAAAGTCAGATACACGTCGAACCCCTGTATAGTAGGGACCCGGAAGCTCACCTCATCTTCATCTATGTTTGGACCGAAGGTATCCTTGAGCAGTGTTTTAAGATCATCCTCGCGTTCTGAGTCGAGAAAGCTGGCAACGCGCGCTACGAGAGCAGAAGTGACGAGGGATGAATCGTTGTTCTCGTCGTCATCGTATGTCTCGAGGGGTCTGTACTGTCGCGCTATGGCCACGAGCTGCGCCCGAGTATGGGGAAATCGAGGGGGCACAGACAGTTCGCGAGGGAGTGCATTGTAAGGAGACACTGGTCTAGAAGTTGAATCAAGCGGTACAGAGATGACGGGTGGCTCGAGCATATTGGATCAGGGCTTTCGGCATAAGCAAGATGCGAGGGACAGTATAAGAAAATAAAACTGAGGAAGATGAGAGGAAGAGAATATTACAAAACGAGAGCGATGAAAGAGAGGAAGAGAAGGAGGATGTATACGTAGGAGGAGAAGGGCAATCTCCACGCGGGCAGTCTGACCAAAGTGCGAATCTAAACCTTGTTGAGTGCTTAGCCAAAGCACAGCAGCCCAACAAGTTGGCAACAACAGCAACCAACCTCATATAAACATCCATCTCGGGAAAATCGCAGCACCATCTCTTTCTAAATTCCACGACTTTGCCCAGCCCCGTTCCACGACCCTAATATGTCCCATATTCAACTGCGATTCTCATCCCACGTTCGCACCTCAGGCCTCAGGGGGAATGCCTGCCATTGTATACTGTACAACTTCTCTAGACATCCCATTGCACTAGTACACATTCCTCTCGCCAGCAATTCTTGATCGCATCAGCACCCTCCGTACAACAATCCTTTTCACAAGAGAACACAATGACAGTCCCCCATTCCATACCTCCTGTACTATGCTTCAATGCCGCTTCCAATTCCTTCCGTCGTTCTTCGTCACTCTGCTTCTTCTTCCCTTTCGCTTCCTCGCCAGACCGTTTTAGTACATTGATGAGGTTTGGCACTAGTTGGCATTCAAAGACACGCCTTGACTTGCATACCGTACAAGGTGCAATCGACGAGGCGTCATACGTTCTTTTATTCAACGGTTGGACCATAAAGGCCGCCTTGGTGACAGTCACTGCTGATGGCTTCGGGGCAGGGAAGAGTTTGTCGAACACGCCGTCACTTGCGAACGGGAGGGGTGTTCCACCGAGTTCGTATCTACTCTACCCGTTGAATATTAATTGACTCCTCATCCGGGGTCTGTCACGTACCGAACACACTGTTCACCCTGATGCCCTAGTCTCCTTGAAAATCTTTCGAAAGCATGATCTACCTCAAGCGAGTTCTCATATCCCTCCATGGACCATGACCCTTCTTTGTTCTTTTCGCCGGCTCCGATGTCATCAACTTCAGCTATTGTAACCTTGGATTTCGGCGGTGGGGGGAGATATTCGGGTACCGTGGATATGTAGATCGGAGAATACTCCGGTCCTGTTGTCCACGCAGAATCAATCAAGGATGCCCCCTCCAGGGCTGTCACAAGAGTCTCTTCGTCTGCTTGCTCAACGTCTGATTCGTCTTCCGAGCGATCATCATAACCATTGTCTTCACCGCTTTCATTATCATCCGAGGCATTGCCCCCAAATATCTGAGACCCTAGCCCTTGAGGCGGACCCGTGATAGACCCTTTCATCTGTATTAGGCTGACAACTCAGCCATGCCCGAGTATATCCGGAAGTATGTGCTCACATTGAAAGGGTTGGACTTCGACGCACTCTCTTTGGCCTTCTTCTCCGCTTCCGCTTGCTTAGCTCTCTCCTCGAGCTGCTGCCGAAATGGCACGCTTCTTTCTCGAGCTTTTGCTGCGTCTTNNTTTTGATTAAATCTGAGTCCTCGCCACGCACGCACACTGATTCCACCACCGATTGCCCACGCATGAACACATGCACGAGTCAGACCTTCGTAGAGACGACGACATATCAAAAAGTAGGGATTCATACTAACATACCTTCCGTCCTTCTTTTGACATTCGCCACGCGCACAGCCCCAGATATATAATGTGCGGTCGTTCGGACTATCCTCAAGCGGACACCATAGCTGTACCAACAGTTCCATTGGATTTGTGCAGTTCTTGCAAAATGATGAAGAAAATGGAGGGTTGATGGAGGCAAGGAAGGCCTGACAGTTTCAGATATACATTCAAGAAAAGATGTATTAGTGATACATGAGGACAGGCAAACGTGGGGGTCTCATACAGGACGCCCGCCGATGCGAGATACAGCTGGGTCAAGAATGTCTGATGAAGAGTCTAATGAGCCGTCAGGTACACCGAGGTGTACGGAAGTCTCTTCTTCGGAGAGATCTTCATCATCAGAGTCAGACCAATCATCTTTAGGTGCCATTTATCGTCGAGTAATCTGTAGGAAGAGAATGGATGCGTTAGAACGTCTGGAATTGCTGATCTGAGGCGGGAATGTAAACGAGATAGGGAGGAGATCAGAAATGCATGAATGGTAGTTTGTTGGGTCTCGTCACGAAAGTTCCATGACAAAAAAACTCGCCACGAACGAGGTCGGACTCGTCATCTGATATTCATCATACAGGTACGGGAAAAAGAGTGTGGAATGGAAAACAAGAAAGATCCTTACCCAGCTACCAGCCAACTCGGTCCTTCTGGTTTGTGGATTGGTGAAGAAAAAAAAGCAGGATGAGCCTTGTGGCGCTCCGCCACAAAGAAACTCGGGTATTCGCGTAGTGTTTGTGTTCAGCAAACAATTGCGGGCAGATGCCGGCTGCGATCGATCTGGATCCATTCGACCCAAACGCCCGCCACTTGGGTCCGCTTTGTATTTTGCAGTAGGCGCCCCTCCGCTCATGTTGGCCGATATGTTTGTTTGTGGATCCCAGATGCTCCCGCGATCAAATCCTCGATCGTGTCGAGATTGAACATCATTAAACGCGACAGCAACTCTGTCCATTGACGCCACTTACCAGCTATCGAGTGATGCGCGTTCACGGAGGGTCAGCTACATACATTGGCGTCTCCGCAAAAGAAAAAGAACTGCTTTTCGCATAGATCGACAAGGATGCAATCGTAAAAAAGCCTATGCACCGGGCCTACAGTCTGTCGATCTTCCCCTTCGCGGGATGCGAGACTTCGATTTTGAAAGAAAATTCTTAGGACTTGCATTCCTTCTCGAAAACATAAATAGGAGAGCTCCGTTACAAGTGCTGCCAAAGATAGTATTGGAGGCGCGGTAGTATCGCCTAGGTTGGGGAATGTGTTACAATTCCCGGTGATTCATGTGATACCAGGATATCTTCGGGTTGGCGTCTTGCCGGGGACTATTCAGATTGGAAGACGCAGAAACGGTGGTCACGGGCATGGGCCAACAACTGCGTTACTGGGGGATGGTGGAGCATCTTTTTTGCGAGCTCAATCGATGGCGGTATATTTGCTGGTCGTATGGAGACTACGGTCAGCAAAACGGATATGAAACAGGTAGTATCTATTGAGAGGTATGGTTAAATATGATGATGGGACAACAGGGCGCGTATTGATAGGATGATTGACCCTCTGAGAAGGAAGGTGTGAGAAGACATGAGAAGCCAGGCCGGCCGTTCGGCGGTTTATTGGAAGGCAAGAGGAAGGACGATGTTGGGAGAGGCAATGCAGGGGGTCCTTTGGAAGGTGCCAGTCCGGGGGGACCCATTGTGTAGCTTGGCAGCGGGAGCATCGTGTCCATCAGAGTTGGCGGTACATGTTTCGAGATATTCTGATTGTCTCTTTGATAGCTGATGGGAAGGAGTTTTGGTGGAATGGTCAATGAGCGTGGTGGATCGAAGGAGGATTGCTTTTAGTGGAATGTGATTTGAGATATGTCGTAGAGAGTTTTGTCGCGCACGGTGGGAAGTGGGGAGAAGTGAATCCGGAAATAGAGAATGGGGATTACGATGTGCATGGCCAGACTACTGCTAGACCGCACAGGCGTCGTCACAAAGCCGAGGTACCTGTCACGTTTGTATGTCCTGAAGAGGATACGAGGGACCAGTAAAAAAGTAAACGGGCCAATTTGGGTGTGAGATTTGTGGATGTGCCTTTGGATGTAATTGCCATGACCGACTTTGGACCATTCTTATTGGAGGACCTCTCCCAAGCTTTGGCATGCAATCCAAACAGACGCCTTCTCTCATCACTCCCTCTGCCTCTGTCCTCTCCTCTCCTCCTCCTTTCCTCCACCACCCTTTCCTCCATCCCGCAACACAAATAATGTCTTCCCCGGAGACACCACTTAGCAGAATGGACAATCCACAGAATCCAGACCAGAATGGTGTAAAAAAACGTAAACGCGGTGCCATGCGTCTATCTTGCGCGGAATGTCGACGGTCCGTCTCTGTACAATCACCCCCTCTGCGCGCAAATTGATCATCCTCGTTCCCGATCCACAGGCTCAAGTTGCGCTGCGATCGTGCAATACCGTGCGGCTCATGCGTCAAGAGAGGTTGTGCCGCAATCTGCCCTGACGGTCAGTCGAAATCCTCACATTGTCCCGCCCGCTTACCCTCTTACCCCACCCAATCAAGGCTCACTTACAACCGGAAAGGGAAATCGGTGAATCTCATATCCTTGACCAAAGACTCTCGTAGCTCAATCTCAATTAGCTCGACTAGATTCGTCCTTGCCTCGACGCAAGACCTCCATGAGAAGATCCAAGAACTTTCAAATCGTGTCAGAGAACTAGAAGATGCACTCCGAAACTCACATGCTCAGACCTCAAGGGATCAACATCCTCTCCTCACAGAAGAACTATTACGCATCAAGGCTCCTTTACAGCGAGAGGGGCTTGCCTCACACATAACTAACGGCGATTCCACTGCCGATGGTCCACAATCAGATATCGTAGATTCATTTGGCTCTCTTTCTATCAGTGACACTGGCCGCACAAGCTACTTTGGTCAGGCAACAAGTTCCTGGGTACGTAACTCACCTCCTGATGCTACCACTTCCTTGAACTCATCGAACTTCTGTTCACAGTACTATCTTCAGGTTAGCCCAGCCCAGAGGTCGTGTCTGGATCTGTGGACTAACCATATTCTTCTCACCCCTTCAGAATGAGGGCAAGCCAGAAGAAGAGAGGGACGATCGGCTCGTCAGCCTGCGCAACTGCCTTCCTCAGGAAATACTGGCCCTCAGTGGACTGTTCCCTGTGGCAACCAATATCCCACCAACTGTCGACGCAGAAGCGGACAGAATGCAGCTTCTCAAGAACTTGTTCTGGTATCTCCCTCCTTCCGCAGAAGCCGCCGTGTTGCGAGACATTTATTTCACCCATGCCGCATGGATGTATGCCCATCAATTTCTATCACCTGGTTGTCAATTTCGTTGATAAAGATGACAGGTACAACGTCATATCTTTGCCACAGTTCAACGAAAACGCGTTCTTTGTCTTCTATACAACCCCAGGTCCAGAGGGTCCAATCGATGACCACTTGCGCTCCCACCAGCTAGCGCTTATGTTTATGGTTCTCGCAATCGGTAGCCTCATGGATACCAAGAGACCCGCATACAACATCGAAGCGGAGAGGTACCACCAGCTTGCTAGGGCCTCACTTTTCCAGAGTCCTATCTTTGAGGAACCCACCTTGAATGCTGTCCAAACTCTTGTCGGTACCTTCCGTATCCGTCTACTTGTTTTCCACTCATAACCCTATACCACTACAGTACCTGATGGCCTTCTATTTGTTCCTTGCCGAACGGCATGGTACTGGCGTAGGTTCCCGGTGGGCCCTTATGGGTCTTGCGGTAAAGTTGGGTATCAGTGTAAGTCTTTACCCACCTCGTACTCCGAGGATATGCTTGTTAACGTTGACTCGCTCCCGCATAGATGGGGCTTCGTACGTTGGTTCCTGATCACCTATAAAGGTGATAGACTAATTCTTTATACTTTCGTAGATCGTGACGCTGGGCGTTGGAAGGTAGATTTCTCGGAAATCCAGCGGAGGCGAGAGGCGTTCTGGGAACTTTACTCTTATGACTTACTGCAGGTAATTAGCTCTCATAAAAGTTGATACGCAGGGGCTAACGACCATCCAGTCATACACGCTGGGGCGCCCCCAATCCTTCCTTCTAGCCCATCGTGGATTGTAAAGAAACCTTACGTCGAGGATCCCCAATAATGAATTTACGTGTAAGTCCCTTGGCATCTCAGATCTCTCCTGCATCTAAAGAACTCTCGTAGTCCATTGGTGGAAGCATCGGTTCACCTCAGAGTGTATGAACACCGTCTATGACCAAGCATTCGGTGCCAAAACCCCCACATATAGTACAGTCCTGCAGTTAGATCGCAAGCTACGGGCGTTCCCAGTACCCCCGTTGCTGCAGATCGCGGGCTTTGGAAGCACTGAATCGCGATCCAGTTCCGCCTTCGATAGTGTCCCTCTGATTCTGCAGCGTCATGTTGTACTTGCTGTGAGAGAATCTAGTGAGTGTTCCGATTTTGAAATATTTGACAAATTAATTTACCTCGTCTTGAAGACCTTCTATACATGCACCGAGGGTTCTATGCCCGTGCCATCAGTGACCATCCAAAAGATCCGTTGGGCAGTCCATATGGCAGCTCTTTCATTGCCGCCTATCGTAGCGCCGGTTCATTGGTCGCCCTTGTTCGCAATATACATTCACAGCTCAAGGACCTCACGGAGAGGATGTGGTTCTTATGGACCCATTTATTCTCTTGTTCTGTACGCGACGGTTACGACAGCTTCTCATTTCTTCCTAACTGACGCAATCGTATTGGGCAGATTATCCTGGGATCCATCGTGACACGTTGTCCCGGTATGAGTTTGGCACCTTCTGCTTTACTGCAATTGGATTCGGCGTGTGAATTATTCTCGAAGACCGCTCACAAGTTCCATGCGGAGAAGGTGTTGGTACGTCTAATCTAGATATCAGAGACTCTTTTTCGGGTTCATGACATCTTTTCAGGAAATCATGCTACGACTTCGCGAGAGGGCCCACCAAAGCCTAGAAGCCTATAGGAACTCACCCTCTCGTCATGCTACCCTCGTCGAGCCAACCACACCGGCGGACGACCAAGACGAATTGAACCTGCTCGGTGGCAAGACGAGGACGGTTGCCCCGAAGGAAAAATCGGTTTCGCCTCAAATTCTCGACAAATCCCCTACGACACTGAATCCGGTTGTTCCATTGCCGCTTGGGCATGACGCTCCCCAATACCATCCCTTTGTTTTGGAGTATCTCCGAACTTTCGCAACTGACGGACAGCAGATGGCGACCAATCACCTTCATCTTGCCGGCGGTTATCCTCAACAAGCAATAACGACTCCCATATCTGCTACCTCTGCCAGCTCCTCCAACTTCCCTCTCGACACACTTCCCTTCCAGTCTCCGCTGGCCCCGATCGAAGGGATGCCGCAGCAAAACCTCCCTCAATATTTCCCCGTTTTCGACTATAGCGTTGGTGGCGTCGGGATGGCGGATGCCAATTTCATGGGCACACCAATTGAAAATGATATTCTTGGCCGATCATATTCACCCGAGGCGAATATGCAGACATCTTGGCAGGATTTTGTTGCGGAAATCGGGATGCAGTAGCTGATTGTTTTCATTGTACACGACTTATAGCCTCTATCGTACTCGTTTTCATTTTTTGTGACTGCTTTCGAGAATCCGCTTTTTGACACGCCTTTAGAATGCTGCGACCTTTCGCTTTGTATTATACTGTAGTAGCTGTAAGTACCGACTATTGGAGTTTCTTTGAATGATTTCTGTCTGTATTCGGAACACAATGAAGACAATGAACTCCGCCTCTGAGCCTCCTTGTTCGGCTCATACGACGCGCACACGTGAGATGCAATTGAGCGCCTGTCGTCTGTAAGGTGGTCTTCTCCGAATAAGGGTGGCTGCTCCTCTTTGAACTGCTCCAACTCGCGACTCGACTCCCGCCCTGGTCCCCACTCGTTGACTATCTACGCACTACTTCTCTTCTAAGTTATCTTATCGGTACATTCAATCCTTCGAATCGACACCTTTCATACAAGCAACTGTTGTACCGTCTCACTGGATTCACGCGCAGCAGAGGGGAGCGGGATGCCCGGGTGCAAAGGTTCCAGTTCCTCGTTTGGCAGAAGACCTGTAGGAGCCCCGTCTCAGCTGGAGATTAATAGAGTTCTGAAATGTTATCTCGGCCTCGCAGATACAGAAGAAAATTGTCGTATGTGGTGACGGTGCCACTGGTGAGTTAAAAGGATACTCTCTCGTGCCTGGAGATTAATTCACGGCTTGTCAGGCAAGACATCGCTGTTGAATGTCTTTACACGGGGATTCTTCACACAAGTATAGTATGAACCGAACCTCTTCGTGGGCCTTCGAAGTACTCATGATGGATACCCAGTGAACCAACTGTCTTCGAGAATTATGTCCACGATCTATACGTCGATGAAACTCTGGTGGAGCTAAGTCTATGGGACACCGCTGGTGCGCACATTTTTGGATTGTTCTATGGAACTTTGTTCACTCGCCCTTAGGCCAGGAAGAATTCGACCGATTACGATCTCTAAGTTATGCTGAAACCCATGTGATCATGATATGTTTCTCTGTGAGTCGTCCATTCACGACCCCCAATCACTGCAAGCGCTAGAATGGAAATCCAACCTTTTACCCAAGGTTGACAACCCTACATCCCTAGAGAACGTGGAGGCGAAGGTGCGTCCCTTTCGATCCACTGCCGAAGTTACAGCCCCAACCAACCGAGGAATTAGTGGATAGACGAGATTCTGGAGTACTGCCCGGGGGTCAAGGTACGTTCATGGCATCCTGACTCATGTGATATCGCTGAAGCACTTCTCCTCAGCTCGTCCTAGTTGGTAAGAAATCTCATCCAACCATATTTATGCGGTGTTTCTCATCCCCAAAATGCCTCACCGCAGCACTCAAATGTGATCTCCGGGAGGACCGAACGGTGCAAGAACGTCTGGGGCGTTATGGGATGCATACTGTGCAATATGAGGAAGGTCTCACCGTCGCCAGACGAATACGTGCGTCTCGGTATTTAGGTAATCACCCCGACTGTATTCATCTTGTTTCTCTCATCGTACTCAATACCTGGCTCTGTCGCCTCCCCAGAATGCAGTGCGAAGCATAATCGCGGTGTCAATGAAGTGTTCTACGAGTCGGCGCGGGTATCGCTAAGTACACGAGCTAAAGGCTCCGGATACAATGGAGGTGGTAGTTGCGTCATATTCTAACCCGGACCTTTCCTTTGCATTGTCTCACTCGATTTCATTTTGCATCGTATATCGGACTTCTTTCCATTCCTTCTGTCTCCTTTCTTTCCATGTTTTCCTTTCCATGAACTATTGCGCTGCTTGATGTTACGCACACATGGGTTATCTGATGTTGCAAGTCTTACTATAGGGAACTTGCTTGTACTTGTGGGGTAGCTTACGATAGTCCTAATTGACCGAGCCTCGCCGAGGGTATACAGGTAGAGAAATAAAAAGAAGTCGAATCAATGAATTACGGAGAATGTGGAACAGAGCGAAAAGTGTATGGTGGCAAAACCGATTATAACAAGGTGTACAACTAACTATGAACCCAACGCATCAGAAGCCTCCGAAGCCAGTCATCATCTGAAAGGATTTTAAATTCATAGCACGGAGATATGGCACGAAGGGACTTACAGGTGGCATGCCAGTCCCATTTGGCATAACTGGAGGTGCTTGGCCCGGGAATCTACAGCAAATACCTTCAGTTCTAAGGGTTATTGTCCTAAAATGAAAGGGTAACATACCCAGCGCCTTGGGTCAGGAGTAACCGTCCACCGAAACCACCAGGGTTGATGATAGGTTGGTCCGCTTCCTGTTGTTCCTTTTGAGAATCTTTTTGTGACCTTTCACGAACCTCCTTCTCCAACGCAGCCAACTTCAGAGATAGATCGGTCAGCATGCACTTCTCGGCCACTTGCGTAAGAAGACAACATACCCGATCGACCAAAGTTCGTTGCCGTTGTATCTTGTACGGCATGAAGAAGTCGTTGAGGCCATGCTGCCATGACATTTCTTCGACGATATCCGAGCGAAGCAAATCAAAGCAGATGTAGAGGAGGGCAGAGAAACACTCCTTATTGCCGATATCAACGAAGTACGAGAGAAGATCCTCAGCCACTTCCGTCGAACCCGATACCGCCGCAGTGACCATGGCATCCTTGTACAACTTGTCTTGCTTCGACAGAGCGATGGATTCTTCC
Organism: Meripilus lineatus; assembly: GCA_027627245.1. Classification (NCBI taxonomy): domain Eukaryota; kingdom Fungi; phylum Basidiomycota; class Agaricomycetes; order Polyporales; family Meripilaceae; genus Meripilus; species Meripilus lineatus. The sequence goes on along the minus strand of JANAWD010000336.1, from coordinate 7,773 downwards.
CATTTGGAGTTTTTCTATTGGAGAGAATGATGAGTGAAAATTTCTTTGGAATACACGAATGACGACAAACCTTGTACAAATGAGCAGCGAGCCGCCTGAATTCTAATAGTTCATGCGTTTCTAGTCGTTTCGCAAGATCGATGTTGTTGAAGTTATCAAAGCTGTCTATTGAGTCACGTAAGGTCTTGTAGTCTTCCTCTTCGATCAATAGGTCATTATAAGCGTCGTTGACGGCAGCAATATTTAACTGCAGCAGGATGAGAAAGGAACACCAGTGAAGACATCATCACTTACGTGCTGAACAGCTATCAAGTATGAACGGATGAGAGGGATATGATCAATCTGCCTGAAGACCCGGACGACACGAGAATGATCGATTCGAGGGATGAGAACGGTCAAGAGATCTGTGAGCAAGGTCGGTTGCTCTCGGAGGTAGAACGTAAGGGACTTGTAGTAACTGAAGGTGACGTAGAACCCTGATCAGTAGGGGGTGAAAGGGATGATATCAATACCCACATCTCAATGTTCGCTACTCGGACAATCACTTCTTTGAATTGGTTGTGCTCCCAAGCATCCGCCGATCGCTCTATCATTGCCAACGCGGCGTTATCCTGTGATATGTGTTAGTTTCAGGATAGACGGAACATTGTGGACACCTACAAATTCGTCATACTTGATGTACAAGAACACTAGCTCCGGCCAGAGATGGGCGCGCTCCGAAGCTTTGATCACCTGAAGCAAATGTCAGCCGTGTTGCAGATGGAAGGGTTCATGTATATTACCTTCGGGATGTTGATACGAGACACGAAGAGTTTGAGGTGCTCCATCACTATACAAGAATGAGAATACACCTATGGACAGTTGATGACAGTACATACACTTCTCGGGCTTGTACTTGCTGTATAGGATTGACAGTTCCGTGAAGATACCCATCTGAGAGTACCTAGATCAGGATAGGTTCTCCGACAACAGCGAGGGGCTTACATGAGCACGCTCCAAGCTCAGACCGGCTTCCAATAACGTCAAGACCTCATCGAAGTGACCTCGACGCTCGTACAACTGAACGATTGCCGCCAGTTCCTCCTGCAGACAACAATCAGAATTTGCAAAGGTATATGTAGACTCTGAGACCCACCGCATGTACGATGATGTTGAGACCGCAAATTTGTGCCTGGTAGCAAGAGAGTCAGGAACCGTCGAAGGCACCAGCAATCGAATGCGAAACATACCAGACGGAACTCGGACTTCTCCATACAGGCCGCATGAACTTGCTTCCAGACCCTACGGAAACGGTCAGACAACGGTATCATGAGTTACAGCAGAGTACTCACTGGGTATTACCGGCCTTTCTCGCGCTTTCGACAGCACCTTGGTTCTCTCCGAGATAAATGAGTGTAGTAGCGAGACGGGCCCAGTTGGAAATACTGGTGAACAGGAGCTTCGCGGCTTGATACAGCTCATCCTCGAAACATTTTTCTCCGACCTCCAAGATGTCGGCCACGTTCGTCATACCGAGGAAGTCCTCCATATCGTGCAGACGATCTGTCTTTGCATATGCGTAAGCAAGTTCGGTATCGATCTTGGGCTCGCGAAGTGTCTTGCGAGCCATTTGGAGGAAGCGGACGAGATCATCATGTTTGCCTGCACGATTTGAGATCTCAATGACCTCGGCAAAGTTGGATGGGTCAGCAGACTTGATGTAGGAGTCTGTGAGAGATAGGTCAGTGGACGAGAAGGCAGCGAACATCGATAAAACATACCAATGGCATCCTTGATACGCAACCCGTCCAATTGGGCCTTCGCCAAACGGCTCCAAACCTCAGGTTGATTGACCTTATTGGCGTACTCGACACCACGATCCAAAGAAACAATATGCTCGACAAGAACATTGATGGCAAGAGCATGTTGCTCGTACTTCTTGTAGATCAAGAAGGCTTCCTCGTAAAGACCGTGCTCCGTGGCAATCCTGGCAATTTCGCCTGAATCGTAGTGTTGCAGTTTATCAATGTATCCGACGACCTTGCCCTTGTCGGCACGGACAGCGGTCAGCATGAGCAGATTCTGGAGATTACGGTTCTCGCTGAACGCGGAGGGTTCAAGGATGATCTTCTCGAGCAGCTCGATAAGCTCGATGGGGAGGTCCGCAGACAAGAAAGCCTTGACGGTGATTGAGACATCATCTGGATCCGTGCACTCAGGAAGAGCGGTTGCGACGATCTATTAAAAGGTCAACTCTGTGAGCAGACAGTTACACCGTGAAACGACGTACTTGGTCAATGAGTTGACGACGGTGCATGTTATCAGGAACCAAGACCTGAGCCCACAACTCGGGCTGACGACGCTTAACGAGATAGCGAGCTTGCTGCTTGAACATCGAGTTGTCATTGGTGATGGCAATTAGTTCATCGTCACAGAAACCCTTAGCATAAGCAATATACGCGAGGTAAGGATCGCGAGCCTCGCAGAACTTTCCGACCACAAGAGGCTCATAGAGCTGAAGAGGTGGGCGTTAGCAGTGGACAGGTGAAAAGGCTAAATTAACCTACGTTGTTCTCCTTGAGGAATGTCTCGGGATTGTTGTTGCTGTCAATGTAGATCTTTGCAAGGGCGTTAAAGACAGCGGGGTCCTGGCTTCCGGCTTGAACACGGGCTTCCAACCATGGCAAAATCAACTTCAGCCTGTTCCGAACCTCGACCTCGTGTACGAGCTCGTCGATAGCAAAGTTACCAGGGACGGATGCCAAGAGGGACTTGATGGTCGTCTCGTCGCAGTCGACATCCAAAAGGCCGCCAACAACTTGAGGAGTCCTGACCGAGTTCACCCTCTGCACATACACCTCGATGAAGCTTGTAAGACCATTCTGATACAGGTAGAGAACTAGGTCGTGCACGAAGTCGAAACGATCGCAAACGATGATGAGAGGGAGTTGGTCTGACAGTTTGGCCTCCTTGAGGAAGTTCTTGACCTTCTCGGGATTATAATGGTTACTCTCCCGGCAGATACGTTCGACCTCACGGATTTGACCAGTTCGACAAGCGGCTTGGATATATTTGAAGTGAACCTCAGAATCCTGGCTGAGGTTGACGATAGAGCCCAAGTAATAGTAGAGACCTAGGACAGTGTCAGACTCCAATTGGAATTGGAATACACACCGTAGTGTACTTGCCTTCAAAGCTCTTGAACGATTCAAACAGCTCGATTAGTTTGACGGGGCCAAGGATATCCGAATATTTGGTAGCGATCTGAATGACCACTTGCAAATTTTGTCGGATGTTGATTCGGAGCATCTCTTGTAAACAGCTCATTGATTGTTCCGTAGTAAGGCGGCTGAAGTAGTTGACGAGCCACTGTGCACCAGTTATGAGGTACAGGACAATAGGTTCGTAGGTGTTGACATACCTCTGGTTGGAACACGGTAGTGTGGACAATCACTCTCTTGATATCCCCTAGGTCTTCGTAATGCTCCAAGGCACGTTGCATTAATCCCGCCTTCTCGCACAGGTTCGCGATACGAGGTCGGTCGTAGTGGGTGAACATCTCGTTTCCGAGGATGGCATCGGCAACTTGGGGGGCATGAACGAGATTCATTTCCAGGAGTCGAGTCTGCAGATGTCCCTGCTCTGGTTTATTCTCCTTCAATGCGTCGAGCAAGAATGAAGTCGCAGGTTGGATCATGTTCTGAGATGCAAAGATATCGACAACCTGGAGGAACAGTCTCGCGTGAGTTGCCACCAAAGAACAGAGAAATAAGACTCACTCGTTCTACGTCGACCAAAGGACCACTCTCGTCATTGACCAATTGAGCAGCAAATTCAGCTCCTTTCTCAGGGTTTGTCCGCATGACGTGTTGCAACAATCCAACAAAGTCTGGGGTATAGCCGACTTTCTTGGAGTACAAAACAATCTTGTCCGTCTGTCCCGTCTCGGCGAAACAGGCAATAACTTTGTTCGGAACGTTTGCGCGCAGGTACACACTGAGGGCGAGAGTCATGTCATGTAGCCGGACGATATCACCCAGCTCCTCGCTGCATGTCAACTATCTCGAGTGTTAGCGACGCAAAACGACTACACAGGTGCTTCTATATACCTTGTTCTCCTTGAGCCATTTCTCCAACAATTGCTTTCGGCCTTGTTGAAGGACAGGGCGGGCAAGTTCAACCGACTCCAAATGGTTCAATTCGCCCTTCTCAAGCAAGATGCCAAAGTATTGAAGAATAGGCGAGAGCCCACCCGGAGGAGCTGGAGCTTGCTTGAACGATTCAATGACTTGTGCCGTGCGTAGGATACCCTTCATCGGAGAGCAAAAGAATCACATGAGCCATTCCGTTAAATCAGATAAATGTATAACATACCCTTGGAGAGTTAGCAGCAATCTTGGCGGCTTCGCTGTATTGTCCACTCTGGAATAGTTGCTGGTACTGCTTGATGTACAGATCATCAGCGCCAGGTAGATTTGCTCGACTGGCAAGTTTGAAAGCAAGTTCCGTGTTATTGAGCGTCTGGAGGATGTAAGGAATCACAGTCTGCTCGTCCACGTTGACACTGAGGACCTGGCCCTTCTTGTTGACGCCAATGATACCGTTGGTAGCTTCGTGTTCCGCAGTAACGAAGATCGTTTCGCCAGAAATACGGTTCATGTAGATGCAGGCGCCGGACTCGAGGTCGTATAGGTGAATGAAGCCGTATTTCGTGACCAAGTAGATGATACCGTGCTTCTTGGAGACTTGCATTGCAACAGGGAAATCGTTGGTAGCCTCTGGGGGGAAGTAGACATCAACAGCTTTCTTGGCGAATGGTGCATCAGGAGCGGTGTGATCAATTTCAACGATATGTAGCTAGTGGATCACGTATGAGTTGAGGATAAGAGTATGGCAAAAAAAGGATGACTGACCTTGGCACCAGTAGCAGTTCGTACGGAGAATGTGAAGAGCTTGGTCGTGTGTTGGTGGCCATCAAGTTTCAGTTGGGCGAAAGACGCAGCATGACCCTCAATAGGCTGACTGACACCCCTGTCCCTACTGTACAACTGCATGGCGCCCTTGACCTTGAAAGCGGATGGGTTCGTCGTATTGCCAGCGATACCAACAAGTACGAGCCATTTCTCGTCCGCGCTGGCACGGTAGTTGATGATTTGCGCGCCGACGAGGGTCGCATGGCGATCAAACACCTTCTGAGGGGGTGACGTTTGGTCTGAGATAGACCAGTGGTAGACAGCAGTATCCGTGACCAAGCCAATAGTTGTGTCCGAAATCCATTTCCAGAAGACAATGTCGGAGTCGTTGACATGAGATTTTACTTTCTGCTTGGCTTCAATGTTAAAGATCTGAAGTGTCCTCCCAGCTTTACGCAGAAGGGCCATTTAGTATTGCATCTTCAAAAGGTCATTGAATTGACCAACCTTTGAGAGCAAGAATCTTCTGATGTGGATGCATAATAGCCGAATCCGCTGTAATTGGCCTTCGAATGAGGTTGTTGGCATCGGCCAGGTCGACAATGACCACTTGGTTTGTTTCGTTGACCTTCTCGCGCACACATATGAAATGATCAGACTCAAGAGTCAAGGTCTGTGCGAAACGAAGCTTGGTGAGTTGTGACGCAACCAAGAAGGGACCGGTTTACCTGGAATGAAATGGATGCTGGCTGGACACCTAAGCTTGAAAGCTGTAGGTGCTCACAGAATGCGATGGGTTTTGAAGTGTCCATGATGTCCGCGTGAAAACTGGAAGTGGGGTCGAGCCTGTCGCCGTTGAAGTTGCCACTGTGGGCGTTGAGGTTGTCGTTGTCGTCGAAGGGATAATGCGACCAAATGTCCGTTTGCCTGTGTTTACCCACGCATCACTCGCCTCTGACGCGTCACCGGCGCCCATTGCCCAACTGCGCTCCCTGTGCTTCCATGTCCACGCCCATAATTTAATATTCTCCAAACTTCTGCTTTCAAAATTGCCATGCAGAAGAGGGATAAAGACATGCAACCAAAGTGGCGAGAATTTACTCTCATCAGGGGTTGAAAACAGAATGTATACGGTACATGATCATGAGTCTCGTCAATTCCGATGCGTGAACAGTGTCTAGGGTAGGGGATATATCTATTCCTCTCCGAGGGCGAGAGCTTGCTCTATGTCGTCTTCCATCATCAAGGTCGGAGCAGGGGCAGGTGTTCCATAATAGAACCTCTGTATAACGATGGCTGCGGAGCTGTGTCAGTGACGTGGCCAACCGAGGATACCATGCTACGTACCAAAGTCAATTGAAAGCTGGAAGATGGCACAAACCTTGAAGGGCAACGGAGAATCTTGCAGGAAAAAGTACACCGTTCTATCGCATGGCTCCAGATGAATCTCGAGGTAGAAACAGGTCTATCATAAGACGCACTTAAAACTATCTCCACCGACCCAACCTAATAGGGTTGAGAGCCTGAAGCCATACAAGGACTTCTGCTTGTAGTTGCTGCAAGTGGCCCTGAGCAGATACCCCTGGTCCGGATATTAGGGGAAGAAGTACCTGATTAACTGTGGGATAGGAAGAGTACTCTCCATGCCCAACGCAACAAATCCCAAAGCGTTCACATACAGATCGAAGCGACCAAACACAAGGAACAGGATAGCTTGACAGATACTGCGGCAGAACAGAATGTCAACAGTTCGAAGCTTGCAATTCGAAATGTACCCACATGAATCCGGCCAGGAACTCGATATATTGCGTGTACGTTTGCCATTGCCAGAATGAAAGCGGGCGAGAGGAAGCACCAAGGCTCTCAGGGCTATGTCTGGGTCGGAAATGAATGCAGATGTATAGAAGTGCAAGCTACGGAGATGACGGTCGAACCAATGCAGTGGTCTGCTGGATACGAAAACACTCACCTGCGCAACAATCATAAACAATGATTGAAACAATAATGGAAACTCGAAGTGGTTCCCGAGCCAAAAGAAACATCTTGTGATGTTCGCCAATAGACTAGGAGCCCAAGGGTTTCAGACACGAGGACTCCAATACACGTCAGCCGGGGGGCGAAAGTGCTCACAGTATTGCGCAAACATCGCGAGAAAAGCCTGTTGAGTCCCTGACAGCGGTAAGGATTCATTCATCCCATTGACACCAGAATGCTAGAAATCGAGAGCTTGGACGCACTTCTTCCGGACGATTGAGTAGGCCTGGTCAGAATAAACCAAGGGTGGGCCAACGGCCATTCCAATTGAGGCAAGTGATGAAAGCCATGTTGGGAACATGATTTGTTGCCCGACGTATGGGTACTATACGGGCACCGTTGGACGTAGCTCAAATATGGCTCGACGTGGTTGTGGAAATGGGTTTGTGCGCCACCAAACGCGCGCGTTAACATTGAATCCATCACGCGAGGGCTCTTCATTCCCGGATGCCACATCCGCAACTCTCATTTGGATAAGGCAAAACCCACATACTCACTCGGGCATAAAACAGTGCGGTACCGAGGCACAAAGACCGTCTAGAGGGAGGGGTAAATGAAGTTTATGTAAAAGGCGAACTCGTAAAAACAGACAAAACATCACGACTTGGAAAGCAATCGGCAACAAGAAAATAACAATCGTCTAGGGTCACAACGGGAACATCTAATGTTGGAAAACTGGATCCAGAAACACGGTGCATCTCGTATGTCCTCTGGGGAGATCTAATATTGTCCGAGCTCGTCGGCGTGACAAAAGGCGGGAGATAGGTCGAGAAATGCCTTCGGGACCGTTAACGTTAACTGCCAGATCCCGGTCAATATCATGTCTGCCTCAGAGGAGTGGTGTTTT
>JANAWD010000335.1:0-44625 GCA_027627245.1 Meripilus lineatus | reverse complement strand
CTTTCTCTCTTTTATCTTTTTAATTCAGTAATTGTACTTTTCTCTTTCTAAGCTTTTTTTTTCTTTTTACATTCTTTACTTACTTGCCTCATAGACTAGAAATATTTATCTATTTTCTTTAAAGTCTATTTAATTTCATCATCATTTTGGCTTAGAGAAAATTACCAAAATGTGCAAAACTATGATAGCAGTTTTTTTGTTAATGTTTCTTATAAAGATCTTTTTACAATTTCCAAGATATCTTCCCAATTTTGCCAGAGAGAACATATAGACAATATATGTAGGTTTGAATATCTCCAACATTCTTCTTGATTGATCAGAAATATTCACAATTTCTTCTGCTTTTCCTTAATCATAAAATGGTGAAGATCTTGCGTAGATCTCCAAATAATATATATTTTTGATCAGAAAGACTGAATTTTATCATAATTTACCTCAGAAAAAAAAGGTATAAACATTGTACAGGATGTGAAAATTTAAACTAATTTATTGTGCTATACTCCTTTTCATTTCTTCAATGTAACATCATACAATTACTATTAGAAAAATTAAAATGATTTTGTTTCAGTACTCAGGATTTTTGCAGTTTTTTTTCCTTGGAAAAATTGGTGTGTCGCCGCTGTGTCAGCTTGGTCAGGAGAGGCCGGTCCCGTGCGTGCTTGCCATCGCCGTCAATTCAAGTTCATTGTCGGCTCCGAGTCCGGACTACGGCTCGAGGAACCGATCCACAGAAACAATCTTCGGCGCTCTTCTACCGAAATGGTACTCGAACTGGAACCCACCACTTTGAAAGCTTGACGTCTCCACGACCGCAAATTCAAGTGCATAGTACTTCGGATTCATCGGCAAACTGTTGCTTTCTTGGTCCCTTCATGTACAACCATGCCCCTTTGGCGAACGCAAGAGACCTGGTGCAGTCTACCATTCAGGCGAACAAAGATCACCAATATTCCTTGAAAGTATATTCTGAGAGATTGGAAGCAGAGCTCGCGACTATTGATAAATACTTGGTGAATATCACGACAAATTGTCGTCATCGTCGTCGTCTCATGTCCAGGTTTATAGGCCATTGCCGAGCAATCAGACGAAGACTTAGATGTCGATGCGGGAGGTTCTGTCGTTGTTTCCGATTCTGTGAAAGCTGCCCGACCTTTCCCGCTCGAGTCAATGCTTCAGGTATATTTACATTTGTCGTGATTGGTGTGTTACACATTTAACGAAGACTCACAGAACTCCTCAATGGCTCACGACAGTGCTTGTCGCCAAGCATATCTGGCCGCAACTGTGATTCACCCGAGTAATCGTTCTCATGAGACTGTCGAACGTATGTTGACGCAGTTTACTTGATGTAGTGAAAGGTGCAGAACTGGAGGCCCTTTCTACCACCGTCACTCTGGAAACGCAACGTGCAAGTGCCCTCGAGTCCCAACGACTGTGCGTGGCTCTATGTGGTCAATCCCTTCGAATACTCACTGTTTCCCAGACAAATGCCCATTCCTGGGCTCCAAATCAACGAAGGAGGAACCCTGTCAATAGACATCGATTGGCAACGCGTTGCTACAAGGGTAATGTACCAATACAGTCGTCTAATATTGTCCATCTCATCGAATGAAGGTGTCGTCTAGTGGATCGTCGGGTGTCCAGAGAACAGCTCAGGAGTGCGAAATTCGTTGGAAAGGTGGCCTCCATCCACAATTCAACCGCGATCCGTGGACCCCAAATGAGACCTCAAGAGTCAGAGAGCTTGTGGATGGTCTTGCGCCTGGCGAGATAAATTGGGACGATGTCGCGCGAAAGCTTGGGGTGTGTCACTTTGCCGCTATCTCAACAAACAGGAATTCTCATCACAATTACAGACCAATCGGACACCCATTGACTGTATGCGCAATTCTATCGTCCGTAGGGTTCATGTTTGGACCCCTGAAAGTGATGCACGCCTCCTCGACGCCGTTCGCCTCTATGGGGTGGAGAATTGGTCCATAGGTGATTCCTGCCTTCTCTGCGTTGGGTATTGCTGACTTCTATCTCCTTGAGTGCCGTAGTTGCACGCTTGGTCTCAGAGGATGCTACAGCTGCCCAATGTCAAGGTCGTTATTCGCGTTCACTGAACCCGGATTTGAAGAAAGGGACTTGGTCAGCAGACGAAGACGAAAAGCTTCGTCGAGCGGTCGACGTATTTGGTCATTCATGGACTGAAGTGTGTCAGTTCATTCACAACAGGAGCAGCGAGCAATGTAGGGATAGGTGGCAAGATGCTTTGTGCCCTAGTGTCTCTAGATCCAAGTGGGTCGACTCAGAGGACAAAGCTTTGCTGTCGGTAGTTGAAGAGATTGGAGAAGGGAAGTGGAAAGAGGTTAGCCAAGCGCTTAATAATGGGAGGACGGATAGCATGGTCAGTCTCAGAACACACAAGGTAGAAGATGCGTGCACTCATTCAAAGGACGACTTCACACAGTGTCGGAACAGGTACCAGGTCCTGAAAAAACGCAAGCCGAAAGGGGATCACCGCTCACCATCACTAGCCTCCTCAGACGGGCCAGTCGCATCATCTTCCACGGCAAAAGAATCAACGAATCATACACCACCTACTAAAGCTCCGCGCCGCCGTGTGCGTCCCGTTCAAGCACCCGAGGTTAGCACGACCATGAATAATCCTGGCTCGGACGTATCACACCAAGAAGTTGGAACACGAAAGAAGAATATCCCAAGGCCTCGTCGAATACAACGCAAAGTACCCGAAGCCTCCGAAGAACCATCAGTCTCAACGAACTCCGTCGAACAGATAGAAAACACGCCAACGATGGATGAGGCATCGGAAGCCCAGACTCAGTCAGGGCCGTCTTCCCGGGGGAAAAGGCCAACGGAGACGGAATCGACGTCGTCAAAACGTCTCAAAACCGGAAAGGAATCAGCTTCGGCCTCGAGTTTGGAGCTGACGGTGGCGCCGGTTGGACACCTCAATGCAGAAGACGAACAAGAATCACCGATAAATTCTTCTCCGCTGACATCTTTACCGGTTTCAGATGTTGCAAGTCCACTACCACGGACCCCATCTCGAAAGAGAGGAAGGTCGAACAAGCCAGTCTCAGAAAGCCGCCCTAGCCCCGACCCATCGGGAGGACATGGGGGCGATTCGCCGAACCAAACCCCATCCCGTGGAGGGAGGACTCCAAAACCTAAGGTTATTGCAACCCCTACTCGCACATCCTCACGCATCGCAGCAAAGGGAGGCAACAAGAAATAATGAACACAGACCCCAATGAGCAGTGGAATGGTGTAAGATAACATCTGCTGATTTTGAGGGAAAACGTAGATCACACAACCGAGAGATAATTACGAGTATCAATGCATCATCATTTCGTCAGACGACGTTCTAACTTTCCATCGCTTGCGTGGATGGGTGGTTGCTTCCCAATTCACTACTGCCCCCAAGATCTCTCCGTCATCCTGGTCGTTAGTATCTTCAGTGTTGGTGAGGAGATTTTTCAATGACCCTTGCACGAGAGTGGCGTTCTTGAGCTTCTTCTCCAATGACGGCAGCGCTGCCTTCTTCGGCGGAGAGGCCTTTATGATATGACATTCTGAGAGATGTCACTTCCATGGGATAAGAATGATGCTTACAGGCGTTCTGAGATAGGTATGCTTGGGTGGTAAAGCGGGTATATAATGAGGTAGAGCACGGAGTGTTGCCGGAATGATTTGAGGTTGGTCTTCATCGTCAGATGGCAGAAGTTCTGGTGAAGGAGATCGTGGGGGTGCTGGTTCGATATCGAGAGTATCCAGATCTGTTAATTCTGAAGAGAAGGAGTGGTGAGTTGACATTCGGGACGAAATAATCCAAATACCAGACCTCGTTTGCGTTTCTTCCATTGCGATGCCACCTCGAACATTTCTTTTGTCTCTAGCCCGTATCTCCTACATGCCAAAACCAGATCTTTGGCAATAGGACCGGCCCTGTTGCCGTGATTGGCACAGTTATGAGCATACATAAAAAGTTTCTCGATCACTAAAACGAGACGATGTCAGAATGATCATATCTGAAGAATGGACTGAACGCAGACATGCAGTCACTTCGTGCTCGAACCATTCCATGGCATATGGCTCAGAGGAGTCGAACCCCGCATGTTGAAGTTCGAGTGAAAGTAGCCTTTGGATAGCCTGTGAAGCAACCTCGGATGTGACTGCTGAAAGTTCTAAAGCCGTGGGTGGATCTGGAGGAGGTGTGGCCGATGTAACCTGAAAGGATGATTGGGAAAACTGTCCCTGAAATTGGGCGGGAAACGGTGGATATGCTCCCTGGAACTGGGTGAATGACGGAGGTGGATAAAATGACATGGTCCCAGGCGACTATGTCTCACAACAGCGTTGTATCGTATTCCGAGGTGAATGTCTGGTATAGCGCGCTGGTGGTGGTTCTATGCCAAGTCGCAGCTGAGGTGTGGACCGAACCCCGGGGAAAGTATTTCGTAAGACGCCGACTTCAAGATGCCGTCAGCGCGAGATCCCAGTCATATTTCTTGGCCTCCCACATCTATCATTCATAAGTCCTTCCCCTCCCAGATACCCGACTGTTTTACTAGTTACACACGCAAACTACCCCTTTATTTCAAGATATAATAATGGGCGAAACTGCTGCTCAGTCCGCTACCCATGAAACTCGCGAGGCCCCCATTGCGTCTCGAAAGCCACGACCCGAAATTGTCGGTCCAGATACGCCCGAGGCACCCTTTCCCATTCTTCTGGAGGGCGAAGTGCAAAGAGGCTTCGGTCGTGGCGGGAAAGATCTGGGTTGCCCCACAGGTCAGTTGGTCGTTTGACTTTTGAGGTGTCGGGGCTCATATACCCCGCTTGCGACCCAGCGAATCTGCCGGATGAGTCCCTTCCGTCTATGAGTACTGTGACAGAGACCGGAGTATATTACGGATATGCTCAGGTGTCTCCTTACAACAAGGAGGGGAAGTTGATTCTATCGGAAGAAGAATCGTCAGTACTTCCAATGGTGATGAGCTTCGGTCAGAACCCGTTTTTCAAAAACAAACACTTAACTGCGGTCCGTTTTTTTTCGTCATTTATATCAATGTCTTGACTTTTGCTTAAATATCCAATACAGGAGATTCATATAATGCACGAGATCAAGTCTGACTTTTATGGCCATGTCATGAAAGCTGTAGTTTTAGGATACATCCGTCCCGAACTCAACTATACTACTCAAGGTATGACGAAACTATTCATCACATCAATTTGGGTGATCGCTGAAAGTCCGTGTGATTATAACAGAGGCACTCATAGAAGACATAGAGACCGACAAGAGAGTGGCAATGAGATGCTTGGAACGTGAGGGATACCAGAAATTCAAGCTAGATCCCCATTTCGGTCTCGTCCTTGGTCCCAAGTTGTAACCCTTCATCAAGATTTTGTAGAGCAAAGTAACCATATAGATTTGAAAATTATAGCGAAACATTGCGCGAAGTTCGCAGTTTCTATGTCCTGCTTCGTGTGAGGTGTCGCCCTGGCGAAAGTCCTTCAGCGAGAGCGGGCTTATTTACCGCGGCGTTCAAGTCCTTGGATACTTGATCTTGACTTCCGTAGTCGACGACGCGGAGGTCCCAAATTCGTTGCCCTTGGGAGTCGAACTCAGATAAAAACACCTGGAAAATTGAAGGCTTGGGATTGGAGATTGGTCAGAAAAGGGATTTGCGATAAGATGTAACATATCCCGTTGCCGATCCATGTCCTTATCGTAATGATGTGGGTGAATGCCATCCATTCAAGTTCTACATCAAACCTTGTCGAACCCAAACGCGCTCTGCAGGATTGAACACGTGCTGGGAATTTTAGGGCGCCTATTTGTGATGACCGAGTGTCGCAGTGGCTTTCGACGCGGCAATTTGGTCTTGCTCTCATAACTCCCCACTGCATGTCAAGTTTCTGCTCCAAGCTTCAGGATGTACAATGGAATAGGTCTGACGACACCACGAGGAAGGTACGTACTCCATATTCTTCAGCCAATAAATATTCTCACAATTGAGGTCAACCTAGTGGTACCAACGGTTATGTTGTTCGAAACCTCTCTACCCTGCGAAATCACGACACAGCTGCAGACCGTGCAAGTGCATGGGATATTGCGCCTCCAAAGCACAGAGAGCCGGACGCAGGGATTCTGGAACACGAGAGAAAACGAAAAGTTGAAGTGAAATGTTTGGAACTACAATTGGAGCTTGAGGATAAGGGGTAAGTGGGGTCTCGTAAATTACCTGAAACCGACAATCCTGAGCAAGGCGTTGATTGTGCAGAATGGATGAGGACAAAATCGAGGAAGAAGTGTCTGCTCTTCGTGCCAAATTGTTGGCGAACCTGGCGTCAATGAACACCAATGCAAAGAACCTCAAGCCATCTGATACTCACGGTATCGCTGCGGCGAAAAAGGAGGAATTGGACAGAATGGCTCGAGCCTTACGAACTCGCAAAGATTATACGGAGGGCGAAGCTTTCGACAAGGAGAAACAAGAAGAGAATAGGGCTCGAAGGTTGGCCGAAAGAGAGGAACGAGATCGGAGAAGGGAAGAAGACCGTGCGCGAATGCAAGCGCAGAAAGAAAAGTGGGAAGCTGAGAAAAGGGAAAGAGACCGCTTGAGGAGGCGAGAAGAGGATCGGAGACGAAAGGAGAGGGAAGACGAATCAAAAAGGAGATCGGCGATGCCTCCACCCCCACCACCCTCAGGTCGGGACCGTGAGAGGGCCCGCGACTATAATGACAGACGCAGCAGAAGCCCTGTCCGTCGACCCCCACCACAACGAGAGGATGACCGTAGCGAACCACGAAGAGGTGGTCCTCCTCTGTCGCGTTCTCCCTCACCTCCACCAATGAGGAGCCGACGTGCTGCGTCAAGGTCTCCTACCCCTCCACCATCTCGACGTCGACGTTTCGACTCTCGTTCACGGTCCCCTGGCTTCCGCCGTTCAGGTTCCGTAGAACCACCATCTCGCGGAGAACGGGACGTCTCAGGCTCACCTCCACCGCGAAGGCGTTCTAGGGATTACGACAGAGAGCGAGATCGTCCCAGGTCCTCGCCTTCTCGCGAGTATCGACAAAGGCGACGTTTCTCTTCACGTTCTCCGTCGAGATCAAGGTCAAGGTCGCCATCACCTCGATATGAAGACCGCCGGTCGAAAGATGACCACAGTGACCGAGATATGTCGCGTTCGCGTTCGCGCTCACCCCGGTCCCGTTCTCGTTCTCGTTCCCGCTCGCGATCAATCACACCCCCTCGAGATGGAAGAGGATCCCGTCGCTCTCGTTCCGCTTCGACTGGTTCCTCAATGTCCGTCAGTTCACGGTCGAGTGAGGGCCGCAGCAGGAGCAGGGATTAATATCAGATCATAGCGTTCAGATTCGACCTCTTCGTTCCATTCCGTTGTGCTAACAGTGCTGTGTTATGCGATGCGATTTGCTCCTTATTGGCAGTGTAGTATTGTACATACGATTATCTTCCCTATGCTATGAATTGTATGTTCAGGGTCAATTTCCTTCTCTGCTTTGATTGACGTGACGCACCAATAAGAAGATCCAAAATCGGTCATGTGACCGTTAATTTTTCTTGCAGAAACCACCGCCATTGCTGCCGCAGAATGGAGATGACTCCGAATCATTGTACATCAGGAAGACGAGGACACCTCGTTTATTTTGGACCATTCCTTGCGCGCGTTGTCTGAGGGCTTAAAGGACGTGCGCACCTTCACATAGCTGTTTTGTCACCCCAAATTCTTGAGCGACACCATCATGCTGCCCATTAGACGCCTTCCCCGAGGTACCCCGAGTCGACGGATTTTACAGATTGCTCGAGTTCGACATCTATCTACACCTTCAAAAGTGAGTCATAAACTTCATCTTCGTGATGTTCTGACTGAAGGTGTCTCGTTTGCAGGGACCTTGTACGCGATACACGGCAGTCACACACCCAGAGGATGTGGCCTCAGTCACCGCATCAGTCCAAACACTCCTAAACCGAGCAAACTCGTATATTCTCCCAGTCTACGCTCGACCTCCTTTCTTTCTTTCCCATGGAAAAGGGGCATACGTATGGGATACAGAAGGACGTAAATATCTTGATTTCAGTGCAGGAATAGCCGTGAATGCACTCGGACACGGAGATGAAGGAGTCGCACAGGTAAGCTTGTATGACCTTGATATTCTATTCTTGTTCCTTCCTTTCCCCACAAAGTTACTTTAAATTCTCATGGGGTTCTGGGGACGCCGAACGTGTACCTATGTGATTCGTACACGCTGGTCCGTTACATGCTTGACATGTCCAATGCCTTTTCGTACCACATTGTTGTTTGTGGGAGGCGTTCTCCGAGTGATTGTTTGAAATGATGACGGTGGTCACACACGGAATGCTGACAAGTGCCCTTGATTTCATTGGATGATTCTGATTGAATGGTGTCTGTAGGTTTTGGCGACGGAGGGCGGGAAGCTTCTCCATACCAGTAACGCTTTCCATCACCAGTGGGCAGGCAAACTCGCGGAACTACTTGTCACGCTTACGCAGAAAGAGGGTGGCCTTGGCTGGGCACCTGGTACTACTTCCCCAAGTAACGACGCAACAAGCCCATCATCATCATCAGGTGCCAAAGTGTTCTTCTCGAACTCCGGCACTGAAGCGAACGAGGGAGCACTCAAGGTAGCTCGTATGGTCGGTAAGGAGAGATGGGCAGCGAAGAGCGGGAAGGCGTGGGATAGTCCGGAGTGTGACAAATACGAGATTGTATGCTTCGAGCATGCTTTCCACGGACGCTCGATGGGTGCCTTGAGCGTCACCCCAAACCCAAAATACCAAAAACCATTTGCTCCGCTGCTTCCCGGTGTCAAAATCGGCCAGCTGAACGTCACCGAAGATGTTCACAAATTGGTTGGTGAGCAGACCTGTGCTGTGATTGTAGAACCAGTACAAGGAGAAGGTGGCATTCACCCGGCGGAGGTGGATTGGCTCCGAGCTCTCCGCAAGAGGTGCGATGAGACCGGAGCTGTCCTGATTTTTGATGAAATCCTAGGTATGTAACGCTTTGAAACCCGGTTGATAATCGGATCGCCAGGATTCGTCCTCACAATTCCTTCTTCAGTGTGGCTTGTATCGGACTGGTGATATCTGGGCACATTCCACATTACCTGTGGATTGCCATCCTGACATTGTGACAATGGCCAAACCACTTGCGAATGGATATCCCATTGGAGCTGTTCTAATCCGAGACGCCATTGCGAAACCCATGACTGTTGGTGAGTTGTTTCGCAGTACCTAAAGACGGGTAATATCTTCCGAATACTGAACTTTTCTTGAACTGTATGTTAGGTACTCACGGAACCACGTTTGGCGGTTCGCCCCTGGCTTGCGCAGTTGGATATCACGTTCTGTCACGACTATCCGAAGAGTCGTTCGTGGAAAATTTGAAAGAGACGAGCGCCATTCTTCAAGAGAGGCTGTCACAGCTACCAGAATGGTTCCCCTCAATTTTAGAGCCAAGCGTACGAGGCAAGGGCTTGATTCTTGGATTGGGCTTCAAAGATGCAACGCTGCCTGCTAAACTGGTTAGCTTAGCCAGGGAAAGGGGTCTACTAATTTTGACAGCAGGAAAGGATGCGGTGAGATTTGTTCCCAGCTTGAATATCGGGAAGGACGAGGTGCATTACGCCGTGGATGTGCTGGAGAGCTGCTTGAGTGTCATTGCGAGCCAGTAATGGTACTAGCGGGGGTCATGTGGTGAGACAATTTCCGAATCCACGATCGCAGAAGCCTTGTTACTGGTGGGGATTGTGGGATGGCGAGACCCGGGAAGATGTGAAACCCGGGTGAACGGCTTTTGATAGACCATTGATAGACCTAGATAGAGTCTTTTGTGTACGATTCTATGGATTCCTTGCTGAAGTTTTGTCGTCTTGTGAGCAAAGAAGATCCCGGGGTTGTGACATGGTTGTGACGGCATCAATGAGGGTCCGAGTCCCAGGCTCCCAGGCCCTGAATGGAAAAAAGAGTTGGCAGGATGTGTCCCGCTGGTTGGCTGCTGTGGAGTGACGCAACGTCGGGCGGTGTGACTACGTGACGGGAATGTTACTGGCCAATGAGTGACGTGTGATTTGTGTGAGATGAGCCGGGTTGTCTCGACCCATAAGAGGAAGGCTGGAAATCATTCTCTCTCTCATTTTCTTTCCCCCACTCTCTGCCTCAACCCCTCGTCTTCGCTCCTCCAAATGGACAAGTTATCCTCGCTCGCAAAATTCAAAGCATCGTGCCCCTTCTTGGGTCGCACTAAAACTTCAACTCTTCGCACTTTGTGCACTGCCAGCTCCCACCGTTACCCATCTCTCTCAAAGCTCACGGAGCGCGCTACACAATGCCCGGTTATGGGTCCCGCTCTCCAAGTTCGCTCCGGACAGCTTGTAGCTGGCTATGCCAGCGTTGCAGGTAACGCAGAGGTCGATAACCTCCATCATCACAAGGGTGTTTTCCCTTCCCCCACCAGTGCCAATATCGAGAAGTGCCCTCACGCATCCAAGGCGCTTGCCGCCGCCCGGATGGCAGAAGACCTGGCAAAGGCGAAGAAGGCGAAGGAAGCCAAAGCTGCTGCTCAGCCTTCTACTTCGAAAGTTCCTGCTGGTTGCCCCTTCCATGCGACCACGTCCGAGACAAAGAAGCCCGCTTCTCTCGGGGGCTTTGACTACGAGCAGTTCTACACCACAGAGCTGGAGAAGAAGCATCAGGACGCTTCTTACCGCTACTTCAACAACATCAACCGTCTTGCCACAAAGTTCCCCATCGCTCACACTGGCGATCCAAAGGACCAAGTCGAAGTCTGGTGCGCAAATGACTACCTCGGGATGGGTAATAACCCCATCGTTCTTGAAACGATGCAGTACGTATACTTTTTCTGCGTGTATTTCAAATCCCTTACTCATATGGCCGCTCTCGTTTTAGTCGCACCCTTAACACTTATGGTCATGGGGCTGGTGGCACCCGCAATATCGCCGGAAATACCGGGATGCATCTTGCGCTCGAAGAAGAGCTCGCCCAATTACATCGCAAGCCCGCTGCGCTCGTGTTTTCGTCTTGTTACGTCGCGAACGATGCCACTCTCACCACCTTGGGCTCGAAGATGCCTGGGTGTGTGTACTTCTCCGATTCCATGAATCATGCGTCCATGATCCAGGGGATGAGGCATTCCGGCGCCAAGCGGGTGATTTTCAAGCATAACGATATGGAGGATCTCGAGACCAAGCTCGCCCAATACCCGAAGGAAACGCCGAAGATTATCGCATTCGAGAGCGTTTATTCCATGTGTGGTAGCATCGGTCCCATTGAGAAGATCTGTGACTTGGCAGAACAATATGGAGCTCTCACGTTCTTGGACGAAGTTCACGCTGTGGGACTGTATGGTCCTCATGGTGCGGGCGTCGCCGAACATCTTGACTGGGATGCTCAGAAGCGGGCGGGGAACAGTCCTGAGCCAATCAAGGGGTCCATAATGGACCGGGTTGACATCATCACTGGTAAGTCATCCTCAATATCACTCAGCTCAGGTTTGAAAACTTATGCATATATTCCCTCAGGTACTCTTGGCAAGGCATATGGTGCGGTTGGCGGTTACATTGCAGGGTCCACAGATTTCGTCGATATGATTCGGTCCTATGCTTCCGGATTCATCTTCACCACATCCCTCCCACCCGTTAACGTCGCTGGTGCCCGTGCAAGCATTGCTTATCAACGGGAATTCTGCGGAGACAGGCAACTCAAACAGTTGAACGTTCGGGAGGTCAAGTCTCGCTTCGAGGCCCTCGATATTCCGGTTGTCCCCGGTCCATCCCATATCGTCCCCGTCTTGGTTGGCGACGCTGCTCTCGCCAAGGCCGCTTCCGATGCTCTCCTCAGGAACTACAATATTTACGTCCAGTGCATTAATTACCCCACCGTCGCTCGGGGTGAAGAGCGTCTCCGGTTCACCGTCACGCCTGGCCACAATCTCGACCAAATGATTCGCCTTGAACAAGCCGTCGATCAAACTTTCACTGAACTCGGAATCAAGCGCACATCGGATTGGAAGGCGATTGGTGGACGAGCGGGTGTCGGCATGCCTGGTGCTGAGCCGGTTGAACCTATCTGGACCGATGCTCAGATCGGGTTGTTGGATGGAACGGCACCGAAGATGTTGAGGGAGAATCAGCCACGAGTTGTTGATGCTCGTGCCATTCAGATCACCAGGGAGAAGTTCAACGATCTTTTGGGGCCGATGAACGTTGAGGCACCGAGTGTCGGAGCTACTAGGGTTGAGACGTTGCACAAGGAGATCCCGATCCCCACTGGATCGCTTCACGCTCCTACCCCCCTTTCCGTTGCTGCTTAGATCGAAGTTTCATGCTTTGATGTGGTAGTAGCAAATGGGTAGAGTGTTCATGTGTATCGTGCTCTGTGTGCTCCTTGAATCGTTCTCGTCCTCGTCGTTTGTTATCGCTGAATCGTTTGTACTGGCCTGCAAATATCTCCCTTGAATCGTTGAATGGATTGGAACAAATTGTGCACTGTCGTATTTTTGCCGTCTTGGCTACGGAATCTTTTCAAGTGTGATAGTCCCGATTTCTCCTCGATTTCCGAGCTCAAGAGTACCGGAAGTGCCAACTGTGCGTGTTACCACCTGTCACCTTGTGACACAGTGACGATTCTTCTCCTTCCTTTGAGATCACTTTTCGTTGCTAGCGCTGACATTCCCTTCGAGAGGCTGACATGGTCGATAATGAAATGGGAAGAGTATAAGAAACGCCGCTGAGGTATTGTAACCCTCCACGGGTCCTCTCTTTGTTGCCACCATCATCCTCGCTCTCTTTCTCGCAATGCTCTACCTCGCAGATGCAGTCAGTCGCGACACAAGCGCGGGAGTTCTCGTTCTCTGCCCTGCCCTCTATTCGCAAGCGGCGTCAACATGTTCAGCAACTTCAGCTGTCGCCGCTGTTGGGCATGCACAAGTTCGCACTGCACCGCCGTGGTCTAGAGAGTACTCACTGGCAGATGGCCCTCGTTGATGCAGCACGTTGGACCACCACATGGACAAGGCGTCCCTGTTCCTGTCCTTGCAGACCTCGTCCGCCAGCCGCACGCCGCACCTGCGGCTGCACCCTCGTTCTTTCTTCGCCCTTGCGAGATCATCTCAGAGGGTATACGAAAAAGCAAAAACAATATAAAAGGCGGTAGAAAATCAAAATGATTATCAACGAAAATCTAACTCGAGTCGCCTTTGCCTCGCCGCGGGGGCTTCCCCAATTTCGATCGAGCACTCAGACTCAAGGCTGAGTCGAAAGATGATATATGACCTCAAGCAACGAGAAACATTTGCCTAGGGGCGATGCGGGTTCGGCTTCAAGGGAGAGATGTGGAAATCGGTGCTCGTTCTTCAGGAACCCTTGGATCAAGCCAGTCGCTTCCCTCTGGTCTTGTCAGCGTTCTAGGAGTTCCTCAAAATGCCTCTACAATCGTCGAGTCGTCTCTGCAACTTGAAAGTTGCACTGGTACCGCTTATGGATCTCTATTGCAACACAGAAAACCGAGAAGAAAAGATGAAAATGACAGAAAATCATTCAGATCCCGAGAATACGGGGTACCGCTTTCCGTTCTGATCATACGTTTCCTGGATCGATTATCTATGTCTTCGTTGTCTCCCATATCATCTTTGTAAAAGTATTGCGTGTGCATTGAACACACAACATGTATCAGAATGTAAATGCGATTCTACTAAACATAGCGGAAGGAAACACGTAGTGTGGATTAGTGTCAGGTCGCTCTGACTTCGTCAATATGATCCTTGCACCTTCACTGTCATTGCGCCGTTCATTCGCGCCTCATTACTCTGCTCCGTTGGCTTAAGACAAGCGCAAGAGCCCTCGATATGTTCGAGGTAATGTGGGACTCTTGAGTTTTGCGTGAAAATGGACAGGTTGGGCACATGTACGAGATGACGATTGCATTGCTTCTAAAGATACAAACAATGGCTCGTGTGGTTTGAATTACAGTTTCCATTGCCATTGTCGAGTGACGATCCTTCTTCTTTACCATTGGAGGAAACGCACCACGTCTAGCGTCCGACAGCCGGCATGCTTCTGTGCTATCGTAATGATGGCTCCAGATATTCCTGCTCCCTGAAGAGGGGCAGTACTGTAATTGAGCGGTCCACGTCTCGGGATCGCGTTAGCTGGTCTGCCAAGTGGTATGGAAAACCGCTGATGATTATGAAACCTGTCCCAATGCCGCAAGGAGTCTGTTTGCACGGTCCTGTTTCACTTCATCGATATGAGCTGATGATGCCTCTTTGGCATTTTCATCAACTGCGACGCCAGTGGATTCATTGGGGGGTTCCAACTGCGCTTTACATGACTGTATGAGATTCTGTGGGGGTCGCGTTAGATGCAGTGATATCGGAGAGATAGGCGGTGGAAGTCACCTCCCGCGCGGCTCCTTTCATATCCCCGAGATAATGAATGACCTGAGGGAAGTACTTGTCTGGCACCTAGAAAACAAGCGTTTTCACAATCAGGGTCACGTCATCGCACGAATAGGTAGGATAATGTACAGCTTGCGAGGACCAAATGTTACGGATAAGCCAATTCTGTTTGGCCTTGTTGAACTTCCACCGGGAGGGGTTCTCTATCTGCGTATAGACATAAACTAATGCTAGTAAAGTGACGAGAAAGGTCAAAGATGTCCACGTGAATACAGAGAAGGATGTCTCACCTTTACGAGCCTGGTCCTCCAAGGTGTCGTCCTCCTCGGGGTTTGCTAGAGTATCTCCTCTGCGTTTCTTCTTCTTGTCCTTCTTGATCCGAACTTCATCTTTGCTAGGTTCATCTGTGCGGCCTCGGGATCCTTCTTGTGTTTTTTGTCCTTCTTCTTCTTTTCCCGTTTCTTTTCCTTCGACTCGTGGCTGTCTCTGTCCGCTGGGTTTGCGGAGTCTGCATCTATTGGTGATGTGGGAGCAGGTCCATCCTCTACAACGGTTAGAGGATTCTGCTCCTTCTTTCGTTTCTTTGATTTCTTTGGTTTTTCGTCATCCTCTTCCACTTTCTCTGCCTTCCTCTTCCTCTTCTTCTCTTTCTTCAACTCCGCATCATCACCACCCTTCGGATCGACCTTGGTGGGTTCTACGAGCGCGTCATCCGAGTATTTTGTCTTCTTGCTTTTCGTCTTCTTGACTTTTCCGGTATTTTCGGGGACGCTATCGAGATCAGTACCCATCGAGATACGACCTCGGTCCCTTTTGTTGGCCCTTAGCTGAACAGAGATGTGCAAAGGAGTACAAATGTAAATCGCGGGTGCCACCAAGTGCTTGGAATAGTAATTCCAGACTCGTGCCGAAGATGCCGAAAGGTGCGAGTGGGTCCCAAGATGGTCCCAGGCAGCCTGTGCTGAAACTCTGACAACAACACCGACGTACCACAATCCGCACATACGATTCTTTTCACCCGACGGGTACCTTTGCCCACTACTTCGCAACCGTCACGCACGGTTACTAGACGTTGAACCCGTTTCCTTCGCTGTTTCTTTTCTATACATTCAACTCTCATCATGGGGCTTTCCTTGTCATCCTTATTCACTTCGTTGACTTCTCTCGTGCGCTGGAGCAAGGACCAAGATGTACGGATACTGATGCTCGGACTGGATTCTGCTGGAAAGGTCACTTTATTCGTCTGCAACCTTATGTGCAAACTTTGACCACTCGTCCCATCTAGACGACAATATTGTATCGATTGCAGGTTTGTCACCGCCTCATAGTCCTTTCAACGTCGTCTGACCCGAAGCGTAGATTGGGGAAGTTGTCTCAACAATACCAAGTATGTCCTTCTCAATATCATAGCAACGTGTCACTGAAAGTCGTTGTTAGCGATTGGGTTCAATGTGGAAACAGTACAAGTATGTGTATATCCGGGAGTCATCTGCGGGCGCTCATCCCCTTCCGTAGTACAAGAATATCAAGTTCCAAGTTTGGGATTTGGGTGGACAATCCAGTATAAGGTGTGCATCTGTCTCCAACTTATTCGCCTCGGATGGTGCAAGGCTGACTTCGCTTGATATAGACCGTACTGGAGATGCTACTTCCCCAATACATCTGCCATCATCTACGTCATTGATTCTTCCGACACCGACCGCTTATCGACTTCCCGGTCGGAACTCTTGACAATGTTGTCAGAGGAAGAACTCAACGGCGTTCCTTTACTTGTCTTCTGTAATAAGCAGGATGCGGAAGGCGCCCTCAGGCCTGAGGAGATTAGTGAGCAACTGGGTCTTGCGGGAGGTGAGAAGGGAAGAGAATGGAGTGTTAGAGGTAGTTGTGCGCTCAAGGGAGAAGGTCTGGAAGAGGGATTGGATTGGTATGTCCTGCTGCTTTGAAATGGCCTCGTTTCAATCTGACCATTTGTACTTCCCAGGTTGGTAAATGCAATACAAAAGAAGTAACCCCGAATCCAGTTGCTTCACTCAGTCGCTTTTCATTTATTGCATCCCTGCTGTTGATTTTGGACGGACCTTCATTTCCTGCACTACGTATACCCTGCTTGTACATGATAATAATGCTGTGATTGCATTTCTCCTGGGCTATACACAGGTAATATTACGTCGAGACCTATTCAAGGAGTATGATACAAGAAAAGCAAGGCCAATCTCAACTGTATGATACAAGACCCCGTTCAATCTTCAAGCTTCAGACCTTGGTTTCGCCCCAAGCCCAACAATAATCCCACTTCATCCGCTCTGGATCCCCTTCGCATTCGCGGTAGACCTCGAGATCGGGTCTCCACACCCTAACCGTACCATCATCTGCGCAAGATGCCAACATGCCTTCTGCCCAATCAACAGCCCCTACCTCACCACTTTGACCTTGCAGTTCGACTCCCCTTCCGCGAATCATATCGTCAGGATGCTGAGACCATCGCGATCTCGTATCCGCGGTGACATCAAAAAGATATACACTGCCGTTATTTGCGCCACCACTTGCGATCCAACGCCCACACGGCGAAGGTGCGATACGAACGTAAAACGAATTTGTACGCATATTTGGATGGCTGTATGACCAACGATCCTTCTCAACCTCATCCGTGTGCCCTGAAAGCGGGTCCAGATTTGAAAGCTGATATGTGTGAATTCGGGAATCGTTGCTCAAGGCGAACAGTTGCCCGGCGGTCGGTCCAGATCCTGCAGCGAGGTTTGTGATACCTCTTGCTCGACGTTTGCCTTGGTATGTTGTTGGATCGAAGGGAGAAGAGAAGGTGGGTTGAATCTTGGATTTCGTCTTGCGTTTTGGAGTACTATTCTCCGAGGGTAGACGAAGATCCCAGTGGGAAAGAATGCTATCGACACCCAAGTCAAGTTACTGGGATATCGATAATCAAGAATGACCACTTACCCATCATTGGACCCACTGCTCACCAGCCCAAAGGGGTGGCCTTCGGAGTACAACAAACTTGTGACACTACGAAGCGGGGCAGGAGGTCCGAATTTTCCTTTCCTCCGTGGAGTACTTGGCTTTGTCGAATCAGTGTGTGCATTGGGGATCATAAGAACTGGGGTCCCAAGCGTTGCGTTCCCATCTTCATTGTCAACAGAAACGTTCTCCCCAACCCGAAGATCCCAAACGCAAATAGCACCATCGCGCCCGCCGGAATACAGGATATCACCATGTCTCCTCTTATCCCATATCACACACTTGACAGAGCCAGTGTGTCCTCGCAAATGACGCAATGTTTCCCCTCCTGAGGGCCGCAGACACGATATCTGAACCGAGCTATTTGCCGAGGCCGTCGCAAGAAACTGGTCGTCTGCGGACCACTGTACATCGAAGATTCCGTTTGGGTAGGGCTGAAACTCAGTCCGCGGAGGTTCTGGGTGAGACGAATGAATGAATGACGCGTTGAGTCGTGATTTACTTCGACATACCGCAATCCCAGTCCTTCCGTCTTTTCGTGTTGAAGATGTGCACTATTCCTTGCTCTGTCGTGACAGCAAGAAGCGGTTCTTCACCCCGTTTGGCACCGTTGGAGTACGCGCATGCATATGGGAGATTGATCAAGGTATCGACTTCAGCGGAATGTGTTTTGAAGACGTCGGATCTATGAGAGGATACAAACGAGCGAAGTTGCGAGCGAGTAGCGACTGAAGGATTTCAGTATCTTGGTCAAGGCGGAATCCAAGGAGGAAATATCTTACCGGAAGGGATTTGTGGCCTGACTGCCAACCCCGCCATTGCTAATGGCCTCGTTGCAGCAAATGATCGACTCCAAGGACGGGGAACGTATACAACAGGTTCGTCATCTTCACTATCCGTCTCGACTCTGACTTCTACCTTGGCGCGTTTCCTACACTCTGCACCCTGTCCTGAATCTGTTAGTTGTCGTTTGCGATCGGAATTCGGGGTATCGTTGAACGCGTCGACGAGCTCGATGTCTTCGTCGCCTTCGTGAACATTTGTACGATTGATGAGAGCAGGACGCGATGGTGACAGCAACATCGTGTTGTGTCCAGGAAGGAGAAGAAGGAGAAAGAGAGTACGCGATGCTTGGTGGCAATGTTTGCCACCTTTGAGGTTCGGGTCGTTCCAGTCTCGGTGGGTGGGTAAGGGGAGAAATAGAGTTGCCACAAGCGCGTCAGATCATACTCAACGCGATCGCGACGCGTCTCACGGTCACGCACTCAACATTGGTGGCATTCAATTAGATATCAAGACAACCTGTACCAGATATGCCACTTTCGTTGCACAGTCTCTAAACAGTTTATCATATCTGTGCGCAGAGCATGCGATTTCCGACAACCACGAAATGCTCACGTGATCGATTTCCGATTATGGTGCGCTCCTGGATCTGAGATTGGCCAGAAGATCTAGGCCTCGGCAAGATTTTCGTCGGATTTCCGTCAACGAAGTTGAGGTCCATTGGATCAAACCACAAAACTTGCATCTATCTTCTTGCTACGATGGCTTTCAGGGCACCCTTCAGGACAATGGCGACGGCTGCACGTCAGACCCTCAAAATTGGGCTCATTCCAGCAGACGGAATTGGGCATGAGGTCATTCCAGCCGCTCGAGTTGCTATTGAGGCCTTGGGGTCCGACATCCCGAAGCCCGAGTTCCATGACCTACTCGCTGGTTTCGAGCTTTTCAAGAGGACCGGAGAGGCTCTTCCCGAGGATACTGTTGAGTGAGACTACCACTCACCCTTGATACCCCGTGTGGCTCATTATGTATTCAGAACGTTGAAGGAGTGTGATTGTGCGTTGTTCGGGGCTGTCAGGTGCGTGGTGTCACTTCCTCGCGGTGTCGTTCGATCTGACATTCACTCAGCTCTCCTTCGACGAAGGTCACTGGGTATTCATCTCCCATCGTGGCGTTGAGGAAGAAATTGGACCTCTATGCAAACATCCGTCCTGTTCTTTCGGTGTGTCCAAGTCGTTCTATTGGCCTTCCCTCTTCACTGATGTGTGTGCCGACCTAGGTCGCACCAAGCCCAGATCAGCAACCTGATGTTGACCTCATTGTCGTCCGAGAAAACACTGAGTGTTTGGTACGATTTCTGAAATGAAAATTGTGGTGGTTCTGACGTCATTACATCTCTAGTATGTCAAACAAGAGGAGCTCACAAATGGAACAAACGGAAAGGAGGCCCGTGCAACCCGACTGATTACCGAGAGAGCCTCTCGTCGCATCGGACAAATGGCGTTCGAACTTGCACTTGCCCGCCCACGCAAGGTCATCTACGTCTCGGTCGCTATAATCAATTCCTCAATTGACTGACCCCTTTCAAATGATCTAGCACTTGACGATCATTCACAAGTCAAACGTTCTCTCCATCACTGATGGTCTTTTCAGGGAAACTGTTCGAGCTGTTCCCTCCTTGGATAGTGTTGGTGGCCGTTACAACGATGTCACTATTGCTGAGCAACTCGTTGACAGCGCGGTATACAGGTGAGCTATATAAAAACACTGGGAATCATGCGTACGCTTATCATTTAACTATTCCAGGTTGTTCCGGGAGCCTCAGTGAGTGACTTCGAACAAGAGATTCTCCACTGTTGACGATATCTCCGCAGGATCTACGATGTTATGGTAGCACCCAATCTTTACGGCGATATTCTCTCGTAAGTGGAATGACGATCTTACGCATACACTCTCTAATGGTGTGTCAGGGATGCCGCCGCTGCCCTTGTCGGTTCCTTGGGATTGGTTCCATCCGTCAACGCAGGTGACAACTTTGTCATGGGAGAGCCGTAAGCCCTCAACTGCCACTGTCGTCTCTGATTCTGCAGTTACTCATGGACCATCTTGCAGTGTACATGGCTCGGCCCCCGACATTGCCGGTAAAGGCATTGCTAATCCGATTGCTTCTATGAGGTCTGCTGCTTTGATGTTACGACACTTGGGTTATACCAAAGGCGCAGATCGCATTGACAAGGCTGTAGACGAGGTGGTTCGCGAGGGCAAGACTCTCACACCCGACCTCGGCGGTACAAGTAAGACGCAAGAAGTTATCGACGAGGTGGTTAAAAGGATCTAGGTATATCTTGATTATATAGCATCTCGAGCATAAGTCCGTCTGCATGGAACCTCGCTCTAGATTCCCTAAATCGTCAATCACAGACACCACGACTACGCTCTCTTGATCCTCTTGGTGTCGTCTGTTATATCTGATGTGATTATATGTTTGTGTAGTCCAGTAATAGACACCCACCATCTGAATCTTCCTCCTGTTTCGCTCTCTTGGTCCCTGTGAGAAATGGAATGCATGAGCTCTAATGACTGTGAAGGGTGAGCATCCCTTACCGAAGCGTGCCTTCCGCGGATCAGTAGTTCTGGTGGAAGGTCCTGCGTCAGGTTGCTGTTGTTCTCCGTCTGTCTTGTAGAGTTGACCGTGAGTGACCAAAGTCTTGAGTACCCCCGACGACAAGCTATCTTGGGGAACAGATCCCCCCCTTGGTTCGTATTTGACTTTGTGCTCCGTCCTCACATTGTCCGACGGTCCTGAAACACCGAATCAGTGAAATGAATATGATAATATAAGAACCACGGTGACCAACTTCTCCCTGAGTTGAAGTTGTGTAAAGAATCTCGTGGTGGCTTCTGATCTGTCAAAGAGTCAAATCCTGAGACTGCTCAAGATCGAGAACAGTTATTACCATCCTCTTGTTTGATACCGTACTCTTGTTTTACTAAAATCAATGGGTAAGATATCGGACTTGAGGATATATCACACTGATCCTACCCGCCCGCGATCTATCTTGCGCTTCTGTTCTTTCTTGTAAGAGCGCGTTGTGAGCAGCACGTAGATTCCCAGGAATCCTCCCGTCTGGTGAGAGGGCAATTAGTCGGAAACACAGGTATGTGTAGTAGGAATTTCTCACCTCTCTGCACATCCCTAGGCTCCGATTTTACACGAACATCTTCCTTGTTATCAGGTTGAGTCTTCGGTCTTACTGAGGAGTCAGAAACGGCGATGTTTAATTTTGGCCAGTACTAAATGGTATCAAGTTGTGTTGCATACCTTCATTAGAGGGTCCCTGTAGTTCGTATGGAGACATTTCTGTAGCGGATGATGGTCAATATCGATATTTCGAGACAAAGAAAGAAAGTGTATACGCTGTGCTGCCTGATCATGCTACAAACCCGCGTGTTTCAATAAGTCATTTCACTCGGGTTACATTCGAACACCACCATTCTGTGCTTACCTCATAGGCTTGCGGAGGGGGTGGTGTTCTCTGGCGAGTGGGCGGGAGGGGAAGAGCAAGCTCCCGACAACTGTTAATAGGATCAGCCCAGCTGGGTGAGGGGTATGGTGACTCGAACAACAAGGCAACTCTGTCGTCGTCATTCGATGGAAAGTGTTCGAGCCACTGGTCTGTCAACAGTGCGGGGTAGAAGTAGGATGAAGAACAAAGAGAGTCACTCAAGTTGGATACATTGACATTAATTGGCGTTACTCACGAGTGGCAGGATCCCCTTTTGCAGTATAATTGAATTCAAAAATATAAGACATGCCACGGCGAGATTTGTTCTGCATGAACCTGTTCCAATCGTGGGCTCCTAGGATAGGCAGAATATCGGTATCCTTAGGAACTGCAACAATGATGTCGTCTCGCTATAAAGCCGTGTTAGAGTGAGCAAGCACTTCTTTAGGACAATGGTGGTGGAAAAATGCACCGTGTTAATTGAATAGATAGACTGGACCAAGTCCTTCTGTCCCAGCATGAACTCAAGCCACGCCGTGACCGTGCAATAGAACTTGAAATCACGATCACGGCCGTGTTTAGTTGCTGGCCATGGATTCCCAACAACGATGAACTTATAATCCGGATGTTCCGGGTATTGCTTAACTTTTCGCTTCTTCTGCTGGGTTGCCATGTTGGACTTGGTCAATCGAGATCGCGGAAACTTAGAATGATCGAAGTGGTTGAAAGAGATTCAACAGACAGGGCGCTTATTTGGAGCATCGGTTTTCCGTGAGAGTCGGGCTATCATCAGGAAGCACCCCATCAAACACAATCGCCATCCAATGCAAAAGTAAATTCTACGCGCTGATTCGGACAACATCTCTGGTTATGCGGCGATACTTCCGTCTACTTTACAATGGTCTGTGTACATATATACAGTAGATCTCGAGTGGAGGGTTCATCCAATGAGAGTTGCCGAAGCTTTGAGTGCCTTCAACGCATCCTCGTGCAGTTCTGTAACAACGTCCTGTTCGTAGGCAAGTACCGAATCAGCTTGATATCTTCACATGGTAATGAGAAGAGAGACGTACTGCTGCAGGCTTGATTTCTTTTGTGGCACCAACTCCGACACCTGCCCAGATGATCAATCGGTCCTTGTTCTCTTTGTTATCATCGTGGCGTTTCAACCTCTCGTCCAACGACAAGCCCTCCTTGAACTCGTCCCAAATGCGATTAGCAATGGCACGCCCGTTGTGGAAGGGAGGCCAAAAGTTGGTCCGGCCAACATCGTCAAAGCAGAGCGCACGCTGTGTCGCATTGTAATCCGATTCGATCAAAACGGATTTCTGTGCGTCACTGTAGCAACACTCGGGTGTGAAGAGGAAACGAGTGCCAAGCACAACACCAGAAGCACCCAGTGTCAAGAGTGCTGCGACTTGTCCACCTGAAGACACACCGCCAGCAGCAAGGATGGGTGGACCATTAGGAATGGCAGAGACGACATCTTGTACCACGCTGATCATCGGAGGAGACCGAGATCCACCATGTCCGCCAGCCTCGTTTCCTGTGAGACTCGTTGTAAGCGACATCGATACGATGAACAGATAGAACAAGTCGGACCTTGAACGACCAAGACATCGACCTTCCACTCGTTAGCCGCACGAAGGGCTTCCTCCACGGAATTGACGATGACGAAAACCAAAGTCTTGTGATCACGCTTTGCATCGTATGCCCTGACCTGGGCGACATACTTGCCCAAATCGACGCCGAAGGCAAACCAGATAACCTGTGGTTGTTCCTCGAGAATGACATTGAGCCTGGGATCGTCTGAAGACTCGGTCATTTCAAGGATCCAGCCAATGCACCCGATTCCGACTGGGACTGATGAACCCTTGGCTATCTTGAGTCTGTCGCGGATTGTCTGGAAATTTTGCTTGATAACCGCGGTTGAGTCGAAGCCTAATGAACAGAGACGCGGCGATTGGGGTGTGTCCTTGCTAATCATGATAGGAGAATCATACCCATTCCAAACAACCCAAAGGCACCTGCACCTGTCACAGCAGCGGCGAGGTCAGCCGTCGATGCGAACGCCATAGGCGCTGCGACAATTGGAGTCTTGATATCTGCAAGATAGAATTAGAAAGACATCTGCTGAAAATGGAGGGACTCACTCAAAAGCTTAGTGAATCGTGTGGTGATGGGCTGCATATTGGGGGATTGTTGATGATTGAGACATCTGGCCCATCTATCGTCTCTTTTATACGGCCATAACTGTCAGATCCGGAAGACACCGTCGCCTCTGTTGCAACGCACGGATGTTTTGTGTTGTAGATGGAAAATCCACACGGTGGCCAACCACGGCGTTCAGAAAAAACAACTTGAGGGCACGGAGCGAGTATTCCAAGGCGAGATACGGCACAAAGACGTGCCTATTACTCCTCGACAGATAATTCGCGGGGTGGGAGGAACAAGAGTCGATTTTCTGGCTGTGTGACCACAATAGATATTGTATTGTGGGCAGTCTGGAAAATCTTGGACATAACAGAAAGAGAAGAAGCCTCTCGGAAGAACATTAGGCGAACAAACACGAGGCAAACTTCCCGCCCCTAGCGATTGATTATTATTCAAGTAGATTATGGGGTCTGTTTATCGCGACGGTTGCTTGCGGATACGACATTTCTCGAAGATGGTGGATGTGGAGTTGCCAGTCGAAGCTGCTATAGTGGCGGTGGCAACGATCCCATCAATGTCATCATTTGTTGAACAATCCGATGCCACTCATTTGAAGGGAGATCGTCCTTACACCACACCCACCACGTCTATCTCCTCGAAACACTTCCTGATTTTGAATGATGAAAATCTCACTTGGTCTGGCAGCGGCTGAGAGATGGGATAGAGCACTCTACCATGTGCTGAACCCAATCGTGGTGCACCTTTTTCTCCAGATAGAAAATCGGAACCGACCTGAAGCTCGAACAATGTTTACCGACGCAACCTTTAGTCCGTAGTTGCCGTCTCAACTGGAATAAGTACCGTATACAACGCGACGACAAACAGCTCCTTCGAGTACTCACGCATGCCTTGCTCCGTAGAGTCTCCTTTCCCAAGCCGGGAGGTCTTGGTGTGAACCTTTTCACAATACGGGTACTCGTCTCGCTGGCCTATCCTTCCGATGAGCCACAGAGATACGTTTATGAAATAACGAGGAGCCTTTATAATAATCTGTCGCAGATTTTACTAGACAGTCGCCAGTGGAGAGCCTTGAGATCCTGGTGTTTCAAGCGGCCAACTTCTATCATTGCGAAGCCACCGGCGGGGTCGCCGTTTCCCAATGCTGGAATTGGGTCCGTTGGGTTTCACTGACAATTCCACAGAAATGTTGAGAACCCACGAATAACCCACAGGACACTCCATACAAGGGAAGACTCAACAATACGACACCAATGATTCATTCAATAGTGCGACGTCAAACTTCACAGCCCTCTGCTTCTCCGACCCTACAATTTAGCAACCTCCCAAAAGACGTTCCTTATCAGATTTCCTTCATTCGCCGTCCTTGTTCACGTGAAGGACCTTGTTTCACCGATCCACTATTAGTTGAGTAAGATAACATCTCGGGATTGTCAAAGACCGTTTTAGGCCAATTTAAATGAGTCTGGATAAAAGCCCAGCACACTTCGGTAGGATCAGGAAGCCATCCCTCCACAATGAACCAATTCCCTCTTGATAGGACATTCCTTGTCTCCCTTTGGCTCGAGGTGAGCTGAACTTTCTCTTTCCTCACCAATGTTTCTCAAGGCAATTGGTGCCGGCCCTCACAGGCTCTCGTATACGGTATGGCCGTCCTCTTCAAGTCGCACCGCCGTTCATCTTGATGATGGTCCCTCTGACATCCGTTGTAGGCTTCTTTTTGTGCCTCTTCTGCGCGACGCTGTGGGTGAGCGTAACCTGGCGTAGAGGGCAAGATGGTCACAGCAAGGTTGGCCCTAGAAGTCTTCTCCGGCGATCATTGACTTACCCCCAGCGCCCCAGGTCATGTTCCATATCGGTATTGTTTTCTTTATAATTGCGACCATGCATTTAGGTACGCGAGCGAATGACGTCGGTGGCCATGATCCCCGGCTTACGACAGCGATTGAACGCTAGGCATGAATTGTTACCGCCTCATCGAGGGTTTCGTTGTCCATGTCAACACTCCAGGCGGTGCAGTTGGGTATCTTGGAGCGCTTGCTCCTTGGCACCATGTCTTTAAGGATACCCTCTATGCAACCCAAGAAATTCTCGGAGACGCAGTAGCGGTACGTGTCTCTTGTCCGTCTATTGAAACCGCCTTCGATATCCGTTCGCGCCGTCTCATCATTTTCCCAGATCTACCGGACCTGGATTATATGGGGGCGGGATTGGAGAATCATTCTTCTCCCGACGATACTATTCATCGTCAGTTGTGGTAAGCAATTTTACTTTCCCTTCGAATGCCGTGTGATTTCTTATGGACTAACCTGACTTAGTTTCGGGATATGCGGTCTGTGGACTTTACCCCTCCCAACCCGCCGATGAAACCGTTTTTGACCCTTCGCTGACACACTGGATATCCACATTCTATGCCATCGCCGTTGTCCAGTCAGCCATTACGACCGGTCTGATGGCTTTCAAGTTGTGGCAAATGGACCGACTTACGGCAGGGGTGAGGATGGCGAGAGGGAATCTGTTGCCTGTGCTTCGGATCTTGGTCGAGTCAGCGTCACTTCAGTTTGTCGTGGAGACTATACTTCTGGGTCTCTACGCTGCGGATAACAATGCGCAATATATCCTTCTTGAGATTGTCACTCCCCTTGTCGTGAGTGTCTCCTTCTCCACCACCCAAATCCATGTTCCTGTTCCTTACCTTTCCTCCGTTCCTACCTTTTGGCCTTCTTTCCTGCTTGTGTGTGCCTCTTGTCTCTCCCATTCTCACCATATGAGTTTGATTTTCCTACTGCGGCCTCGGTGATTTTGACCTCATCCCCAACTAAAAACCTATCGTTTCCCACCCACCATTAACATGACCCATGATTCCATGATAGACGATGGGGTATTCAACCAACACTGATTCATGATTTATCTTTCTCAGGGCATAACATTCGCCGCAATCACCCTTCGGATCACTCTCCAAATGTCCGGTCGAGGGAGAGGAAATATGACTGGCTTGACCACCGTTGCTGGGAACGGCGTCGCAGCTGCTCTTGGTGCTGGTGCTGGTAGTGGCGGTACTCATAGTTGTGGTGGTCACGGCCATCATCATCAACAACAACATCCAGTTGCTACTATAGGTTCAATCCCTATGAGACCTATCGCTATAAATATCATGAAGGATGTCGAGAGTCAGATGGATGATATGGGGAGGGAGAGACTTTCCAACGAGAGTAAGCGTGGTATTCGGAAGGAGGTGGATGAGTTTTGATAATTGAAATTGAGAGGCTTGAGGGACTTTTCGTGGGTAGAGATGTGTGGCGGCGGGGCGACGGGAACGGGATTGCGTTATGCAATGTGCAGTGAGGTGGGAGCTGGTGTTGGTGGTCAGTTGATGGATGTGGAAATGGATCTTCAGCTGAATCGACAGGTCCTATCGTCGGGGATCGGGGATTGCTGTTTGGGTGCATGGTGGTGCATCGGGGACTGCCAGTGTAGTAGGAAGCGATTCCTATGCACTAGTAACCCAAGGATGATCCACCGTTCGACCGACGTGCTAAGGAGACCCACTTTGCAATGGAGGACGACAGCGGAGGATGGTTTGGATGGCAGGCATGGTGAAACATAGACATACGGCTGGTGTGGTCCGGATAATTGTTCGTGCTAACTTATCTTGTTTTGCATTCCGCGTTCGATTTGACAACTTGTACTTTGAACTCTGTAGTAGACCTACCTCATCATCGCTTTATCTTTATTTATCAACCCACGACACGTCTGCTTATCGATTCTGTATCTACAAACACGTATTCCGAGTCTCCTAGATCTCCTAGCCGCTCATACGCAACAGTAAAACGCCGATGTCGGAAATAAACCGAACATATCATGGAACGTGTAAGTAATAACCAGGATCCTAGACCGCCCAAGACCAAGGCCCAAGGTCCAAGGTCCAAAAAAGCCTCTTCATTCCAATTCACAATCCCAACATACCCCAAGTATCCAAACAAACACCCACGATTTCCAAGGCTTGACCTTTTTTGAACCCGCATCGATCTCATTTCCGCTTTGCTCGCTTGCTTCTCTTCTGTACATCGCTTTGATAACTCGCTCTTCTCGGGCGAAGGATAGAGAAGGATAGAAGAATGGGGAAGGGCAGATTACTAGGACCCCCCTTA
Source organism: Meripilus lineatus (assembly GCA_027627245.1). Classification (NCBI taxonomy): domain Eukaryota; kingdom Fungi; phylum Basidiomycota; class Agaricomycetes; order Polyporales; family Meripilaceae; genus Meripilus; species Meripilus lineatus. The sequence continues at coordinate 16,565 of JANAWD010000335.1, read as the reverse complement.
CGCAGATATCGATATACCGAGATACGGTACGTGGATTTGAAAAGTGAAGTACCTCGTTGTTTGGAATAGACGATCTTAACCCCTGGATGTACTAGTATGAGTATCCTATGAGCATTCCGAGTCATGCGTGAGTAATGTCAATGAAATGAAAAAAGCTAGTGAATGTGGATATGTACACACGACTCATTGGTGTGTTGATGCAAAGTCCAGTACCTCTCTCATCCGAAATCGGCGGTGATATGTCCTTCCGAACGAACGGGATATACGGTATGATATGATATGATATAATCCCGGGTCCTTGGATATCGATTGTGAAACTAGATGTCATTGACGAGCTCAAAAGAGACAAGGAGACAAGAAGTTCAAACAACACGATAGCCAATGTGAGATCAAGAAAGAAATTCGTAAAGGGGCATCAACATAGTAGTAAGGCGAAAATCCGTGAAAAAAAAAAGACAGCAACAACAGCAACAGCAACTTGTAAGGGGAGAAAAGAGGTATGTACTAGAATGTAGAATGTAAGAAAGAAAAAAGAGAAAGAAAACCGGGGAAACAAATAAGCATAGATGAACGAGCGACAAGTAAACGAAAGGGAAGAAAAGTACATGATGTGTTATTCGGACATCCTTTCTCTTTCCCAACGGGAACGAGTAAAAGGAAAGTCCAAAGACATTACCTTGAGAGCAAGGGTATTATAATACAAACAATCTATAAGTGCAATCCATCACACCGACCATCCAACACCGATCCAGTCCCTAGCCTCCCATGCAATGATTCAAATGGATGTCATTCACCAACGTCTGTGGCGGTCCCGGTCTAACTCCTTGATCAGCAAGTCGTTTGTGGCCTTTGGATTGTCCAAGTACACTTTGAGGGGCAGAATGCACAAACGAGGGGTAAAAAACAGATAGGTCCGATTGAGTATTGGATAAATACGCAAGGGGTGGGAGGAGAGAACTTACAATGATGACCAGCGTGTGGGACAATGTACATCCTCCCTTGTCCGTTTCCTGCTACACGCAAATTCTCCACGGATTCAGCGCCACCTTCAGGATCCATCCAATCATGGTCCCCATCTAAACACGTATAGCAAATACGAGAGTGAAAAAAAAGGAAAAACCAGGAAATCATCAGCAACGATCCAAACACCACAGCAACCAGAGCAACGACAACAACAAAAGGGAGTGAAGAAACAAAAAGAGGGTGTAAAGATACAAGATGGTGTGTGAGAAGGAAAAGTAGGGGCAGGAGAAGGAGGATAGGAAGAGGAAGCCTGAAAAGGATAACTCACAGACGAATGTCACGGGCACTTTGATCGCGTGAATCCGATCGACGATAGGACGGCGAGCATGGGCCCCTGGAGCGAGTAGATGTGCTGCGCGATAGCAAGAGCGAAAAGAAAGAGAGCAAGGCAAAGGGGGAAAGGGGAGACAGAGCGGTCAGCATACTGGTATTTTCATCACTCACGCAGTCTCGAACGGATGCTCGTTCGACCGAGCATCCCCAGGAGAGAAATGCGAAGTGGTGTGAGGGTAAAGAGAGAATAGCAAGACTCACAGATGCAATACTCCCCCGAGCCCTTTGCAAGTGTGATATTGAGGATATACTCATGCATCGCTTTGGTATCTTCTAAGCTGAGACCAATGAACCTCCGACTTGAGTATTTGCCCACCAGCATGGGGCCCAGAACAACGAGGACCTCACGACCTGGAAAGGACTGAAGCCTTCCTCCCAAAGCATAAGTGAACAACCTCCTCGTCTTGCTCTCCTTTCTACGTTCCTCTCTCTGGCCCTGCCTCAACGCATCCACCTGGTTCTTTGAAGCATGCTCAGCATGATCCGATGAATCTGAGGAGGAGCTCCCGCTCCCAGAGACTTGAGAATCGGCAACCTCTCTTGAATACTCGGTCGTCTCTTCCGGTCCGCGAGGCACTCCCGCCGGCGAAAGCAAAATAATCTTGCTCACACGCGTAGGATACTTGAGAGCATATACCACACTCAAATAACCACCCAAAGAATGCCCTATGAGAGTCATCTTCTCCAGACCCATCTTCTGTCTCCACTCCTCTAGTGAATCAACGAAGAATGCCTCTGCCTCTGCAACGCGTCCGGAAATGTCTTCTCGCTTGGCTTTGACACGGAATGGAATGCGAGCTGAGCGGCCCATGCCTAGCCAGTCTAGGGCATAGACGGATGTACCACGAGTGCCAGCCCAACGACCCAGTGCGGGGAAGTTTTGGAAGAAGAAGCCAAGACCCGCGCCATAGCCATGCAGAACAACAGCTGGAGGAGGCGCCTTTGACGAAGGAGAAGTCGCAGAGATTGTGAAGGTATTGATATACTGCTTTGGATCCGAGAGCTCTACGCGTGTACTATGGGCGACGACGGAGGCATTGTCGTCTGGGGAAGGGGGAGGAGAGGCGGATGAACGGAAGTAGTTGAGTTTCCTGTTGGGATGTAGAGAAGGAGGATCAGTGAGAACTCAGGGGAAGGTTCAGTCAGGGATTGGCACGCCTCGAGGACGATGGCGCTGGAGTGGGTGATGATTTACCTGAGGAGACGTTCTTCGCTTGCGGCGCTCTCTTTCTCTCCCGCTGACCACCTGGATGTCGAGGACGAGAGAATGGCGATCAGAGAGCGCGTCGATGGGGACATTGGGGAGATGAATGGAAGACGTACCAACTACGAAGACTTGCGACAAATGTCGAAGGGATGTCTCGAGGAGGAGGCAAAGGGATAGGGTCGGGGAGGGAGGCGACTGTTGCAGAAGTCATTGCAAGGTTTGGAATGAAGGTGGAAATAGGGAGTCTAATTAGCCTGGCCGTTTTGTAGGAAAACTGGGAGAGACACGAGGCGGAAGAACGGCTTGAAGAAGAATCAAAGACTGAACGGGAGCTGAGCCGTTTTCAGGCGAGTGGTCTAATGGACCACTGCTTGGTTTGACGAGAAGAGAGGGTGGCCTGTTGAGAGGCTGCTATATAGTAAGAGGTGTTGGGAGGAGGTCGGTGTGATTGGAACGCCGCTCGAGGACAAGGCGTGCCTTTATTATGTTGATTCCAGCTTGAAGCTCGGATGCAGTGGGCTGTGTCTGTTGGTGGTGGTGGTGGTGTACGTGTAGGGATCCGCTTAAGAAAGAGTCGCTTTAAAGAGTTGCTGGTTGTGGTTGCTGTGGAAGACGGTGGTCGGTGGAGCGACACGACTGCCTCGTGCCGAAGCGCTCACTCATCAATCGCCCTCGTTCACAACGACCGACTCGGACAACGGCACGCAACACGTATACTCATCATCGTACGCATCAACTTTCACGCAGCCAAGACACGAAAAAAATAATCACAATCATCCTTTCATTGCACTACAGCTCGGGGTTCCTAATGACGCTCACCGACCGAAACATCAACTTCTGTAGTAAGCACCCGGCCAAGACGATAAACATAGCACCGTATCTAGAGCACCGCGATAGCTGCGGAGAAATGACTGTGTATGAGATGGCTTGTTGCCAAATTACGGGACTTGACATTCGTCCGAACTGATATCATACAGGGCCTGGAAAATTTTGCAGAAATGTAGATCCGTCAGAACTGAAAATGTAATGCAACCATATTCCAATCCAACGAATACGCCGTAGCACACCGTAGGATACTCACCTCCAAACGAATTCGAAACGAAAGAACGTCACCACCACCACTGCAATCTACTACGTCCTCCGCATCTTCTTCGCCCTCGTCCCTCCAACCTTGATCGGTGTCTTATCCGTCACCCTCGTCACCAACGGCCTCACATTCACTCCCTCCGTCGCCATCAACGCCCTATAAACCGCATCCCTCCCCTGTCCAAACCCATTCAAATACAACCACACCTGCAACTTCCCCTGCAACTCTTCCGACACCTGCTCTATCCTCTCAAACGTCCTCACAGCACACAAATACCCCGCTTCATACGTCGATCTCCTCTGCCCCTTAAATCCAACTTTCCCACCGGTGTACCGGACGAGAGGTGTCCCATTCGGTCGTGTCAATGTGATGAGCGTATTGTTCCGCGTCGCTTTAACGTACAGTCCGTACTTTTCCTTGTCTCTATTACGCTGGAGAACTTCGCTCGTCTGGCCTGCTTCGCGTACGGGGTTTGGAGGGTTGGGTGAGGGGTAAGCTGTCGATGGTGCAGCGGGTGGTCCATCGTCCACCAGGGAATCAACTGGCTTTCGTAGTTGTTCGAAAAAGGCCAGGTCGTCATTGCTGAGGGGTGTGCTGGGTCCTGATGACGAGGGTTCTGAAGGCTCAGCAGGAGAGGGTGCGGTGTTTTTGAGAGGGTTCATGAATGAGGGTGAACCAGGTAATGAAGACATTGGGGCTTTTGCGAATGTGACCCTAGGATGGTGCATCCTCATCGTCCGAATGGCTCGAAGCACCGACATTTTGTATGTCTTGTAACCAGATAATTTAAATGAACACAGTCAAGTGCCCAAGTACTTTTGAGAATACCAGGCTTTGAGAAACCTGGGAAGATTAAACCAAGAGCACGTCGACGTCAGAGAGCAATACGGTAAGAAATTGACAATATTCAAAGCAAGTAAGCGGGCGGTGGGCGCTTCGAACCGAAAATGGAAGCTGATGATTGGCTCGGGATGCTGCTGGCCAGAACGCGCCGGATGTGTTCGGAGCAGTCCTCAAGTCTTTCCTCCACATCTCTCGCTCCTTCACCACCACTCCTCCAATCCCAAAAGTCATCCTGCAACCATGAGCGGAGTAAGTTCACTTACCTATCAAACATTGGTCTCTGACGTTGACTGGTAAAACCCATAGTTTGCCAACGCGTTCTACAACACCCTCGTAAAGCGAAACAGTGAGCCCCAACCATGACATGACACACTACATCCAAGACCACTCTCCTCACACCAACCTTCCTCCTAGGCGTATACGTCACCACCATCTTTGCAGGTGCCTTCGCTTTCAGCATTGGTTTCGACCAAGGCATCAATGCTTTCTGGGATAACTGGAACCGAGGGGTACGTCTCTTCCTCTCTCATCAAACACCCCCACCTTCCTTCCTATCTCTCCCAAATACCCCAAAATTCAAACTGACATCTGTGTGGGGCTGCTTTTTCTGGTTTCTGGAATGTAGAAGCAATGGAAGGACATCCGTCATAAATACATTCAAGATGAAGAGTAATTCCATTCTGCGACTTCGATAGAGACCAAATCGATTGCATGACGTCTTCACCTCATTCCTTCGAATCCATCGAGTTGATAACTTAAGTCTTCACGCTTGCCAATCGCATCCCTTCCAAATCAAAGTCTCTTGCCCGCGTTTTGAAACCCTCTTCCGGCCGGAACTTTCAACTTGAATTGGGTGGAGCGACCCCATAAAACTCGAGGCGTATCTCAACGAAGAGAATCACGGACGTGTATATATGATGCCACCCCCACTCTTCAAAGAGGGAACAACCCTTGACGGTCGAGTTTGAGCACGTTCATTTGTAAAACGTTAACGTCTCTCCAACCGGCAATTCTCGTCTGTACGCCCTTCCGAACGGAACTTCCCTGAAATTCTGGAACAAAGAGCGTCCCAGCATACCTTGAGTCTTCTTCGCATTAGCTCGAACGATGGTCGTTGAAAGAGTAAGAAAAAGAAAAATGCTGGCATTATGGCACAGAATACATTACTTGAGGTATAATACAACTGCAAGTATAGATACGTCTATGGGTTCATCATATAAAGGTGATAACAAACACCGTTGAGATGAAAAGATTCATGGAGAAATTGAGAAAAATAACGGAAGAAAGAAAGAGAATTGAACTTGAATGAATTCGAGATTGTGAGAGCAAAAGAATTGTGTGCACGTGGGAGTAAAGGTGAAAAAAGGAAGATGTGATATTTCGAGAGACAAAAGGAAATCGTGAATGAAAGTGCAAGATCATAATCAGTGCTCGAGCATGGGGCAAATATAAATCCCGACAGGTAGTACACTGTATGTGTAGACACCAAGAGCCACCAAAAGAAAAGAGAAAAAAAAAGGGATAGAAGAGATAGAGAGCCGGACAGTAAGGAAACAAGATATGCCAGACGTCAGAAACAAACAAACGGAAAGGATGAAAAAGTGAAAGAAAACGAGAAATGCACGTGGAAGAGTGAAAGAGAAGACGACAAGTGAAGAAACACCGTTATATCCGCATGTCGACGTCGTAAGGAATAGGGAAAAGGAGCGAGCGAGTGGTCATGTTTTGGTTTTGTCAAAAATGGAATCAATCACGTAGAAATCATACCCAAATCCTCCTCCCCTTCAGACGTCGCAAAAATCTCATCAAAGATCTCTTTGCCCTCCACCGACAACGGCGCAAGTTGTTCCAGCACAACACCTCCAGCACCGATCACAGGCGTACCATCCCTCGACATCTTCATCCTCCTCTTCCTCTCATCATACCAAATCTTCTCCAACGTCTCCGCCAACTTCATCAACCCGAACAAGAAACCCCTATCAGGTTCGTCAGGATAATGCGGCGGAAACCTCGCATACAACAACCCTGTCTCGGGATCAACATCTCCCTCATACCCAATTCCTTCAACCGAGCCTGCCAACCCAGGAGGCAAACCCAACCAATCCCTCCCCGTGGTCGTATGCGCAAAATCCACAATCCGGATCTGGACCTCGCCACGCTTCTTCCTCCTACTACTCCGATTCGCAACAGGACCCACAAGTAAATCCTCACTATGCGATCTCCGAAGTGTAGGCCTTCTCCCCTGCCCACCGACAACACCGCCACTGCCACTCCGAATACTCATCCCACTATCCATAACAACACCCAACTCTTCCAATCGAGAATGCGTCTGCGAATCCCGTGTCCTCTCAAGGGATTCCCCCCGCTTACTCCTCGAACACGGATTCTCCATCGCCGACGCTCCTCTAAACACATCCTGCGCCTCCCTATCCCCGTCATAGATCATCAACAAACTACACCCATAAAACCTAAATCCCTTCAACCGGTTGATAATCTTCGCGAGAGCGTACAGCTTGCGAAGGATATGAGGGATCTGGTACGCTAGGAGCCGTTCGCCATCGTGCAGGAACGAAGAGAGGACAGAGGGAAAATCCTCCGTGCGGACTTCACGACCTTTGTATTTGTCTTGGGTCATGTACGATTGCGTCGCTTGGTTCCAAACCTTCCGGCATTTCCCCCAACACCCGCGGCGCATCAACGGCAAACAGACGACGTCGACCATCGAGTCAATAAAACGTCCCATAAAAAGCAAAGAAAAAGAAAAAAAAAGGCAGCGTTAGCACAACAAGTTTTGATCGCCCCAAATATACCGTAAGTACAAAAAAGGAATACAGCGTCAAAAGTAGAGTCAAAGGGTGAGAAGAAACAGGAGGCACAGGAACGGGGAACATATGAGCATATACGCATATATGGAATAAAGTAGAAAAAAGAAAGTTTCGTCTAAACTGCAACAGGCTTACCTGCATACCGCAAACCCGAACGCCCAATGATCGACTCGTGGTCCTGTCACACTTCTTCCTCTGACTCTTCTTCTTCGCCGGCGTAGCATCCATCCCATACTGCCTCGTCCCCATCTTCAAATCCAACACACAAGAGTACTTCAACCGTCCTGTCAAATCCTCCATGAGAATGAAGTGATTCTGTCTCGTGACTGAAGAGTCCATGTCCGCCTGCGTGGGAGTTGATAGATGATCGTCCGCATAATGGGGTTTCATGAGTCTGTAGGGGCTAGGTGAGTCTTGCGAACGTGAGCGGCTTCTTCGGTGGGATCTAGTCACAAAGCTCCCGACGCCGCCGCCATTGACATGTCCAAGGGAAGGTTCTAAAACGCCGTCCTCTTTCAGTTCCTCACCACCATCTTCAAACTCGAATATATCTCCAGGAGAAGGCGAAACACCTCGTTTACTCCCAAGATCAACGTCGCTACGGACCCGTCGAAGACTACGACCAAAGGTGTTTGATTCTTCATGACGCAGTCTCTCCAACGGGTGCAAAAGTTTCTTCCTCCGTGTCGACAACAGGCTACTTCTCCCTACGTCATCCTCACCATCCGCCAAGTCCCCTTCGTCCTCAACCCGCGCCGTCGGGATCGACCGACTGCTCTTCGACTTGCATATTCGGCGAAGAAGAGTGCTGAAAACATGATCCTTGAACTTGGTATTCACGGTTGTGGACCCAATCCCGCCAAAGAACGGACTACCAAAGGACGTCGTGGGAGATAGCGGCGCACTTTTCGGCTTCGGAGTACCAATTTCATCTGGTACTTTCAAAGCCGATCGTTGCTCCCGTATGTCCCCTCCACTCTGTAGTATCCCGTTTAAATTTGAGGGCGATCCGATAGGCGTTGTATCGTCATGAAGAGGGTGAGAACTCGACAGTGGACTCTTGATAGATTGAAATCCCCCACTGAACGAAGCCGCGCGAGTAGTTGTCAAGGCGAGATCAGGACTTGAAGCCGTATAACCATGCAAATTTGACCTCCGAAGACGCCTGTTCGTAGGAAACGAAGAAGTGCCGCTCCCAGAATGTGACCAAGCACGACTACGGCCACTGCGAAGCATCCACTGCGGAATGATATGACGGTTCGAAGCAAGAGCAACTTCTGGCAACTCTGCTTCTCCTGTATCAGTGGGATCTCCGGCGGGCCCAGCACTGCCTTCAAGAGTACTAGTGGGCCCGCGCTGAGAGCGATGGATGGGTTCTTCTGGTGTAGATTTGGGCAACAGCGATTGAGTTGTTTCGGCGTCACGTTTTGACGGCTTGCTCCATAACAAGGAATTAGCAGGTGGTACGCTGGGCCCGCGTGGAACTCGGCGATAGCTGACAAGCATCACGCCCAGATATCGGGGAATGAAGTCCAGAAGTGGTGGTGCTTCCCGTTCCACGGCCTCATAGAACAGATTCTCGCGTGATACCAAGGGCTGATAATTGCGGAATGTCAGACATGACGGGCGCTCAGACTAGAAGATATATCTTACCTTACAAACGGCCCTCTTGGTGAATTTGTAGATTGCACTATGCCCCCCAACTTGATTGCGGAAGGGACGCAGAGGTATGTGAGGTAGGCTTTCCTGAGACAAGTTGAACCCTAGATTGGCAGTGAAACCATCGATATCTGGAACCTCTCGCATCTCATTCGGGTCTATCCCTTCGTCATCGTTGTAGGGCGACAGCAAACCCCGTCGATGCTCATCGCTGGGCTGACGAACAATCGGTTGGGGCAAGGGGCTCGTTCTGGAGGGGGAATGTGGGAAGGGTGATGATGCAGACGTGGTGGAGGTGGTGGTCGAGACAGAAGCCGTCTCCCAAGCAGACGAGTCGTCGTCTGTGGACCATGGAGATGAAAGCGATATGTCAGGTATGATAGACGTGGGAATAACCGAAGTCGAGGGGAGGGGATAGGGAGACGGTAGCTGGACCGGGGTAGAGGAACGAGCGTGGTAAGGTCCTGATCGAGTCGGGCAGGGGGAGGGATGTCATAGTGCTGAAGGATGAGGGTGTATGCGATGGGATGTAGTTGGTACATCGTGTGGGACCTTGTGCCACGATAGGGATATCGGCATTCGCCTGGAGCGGAGGGGAGGGCGGGGGAATGTCGGGTGGGTTCAAAACTACACAAGAGGAAGGAGGACGATCATGGGGATCTTGAAATGTGGAATTGGAGGAAATGGTTGAATCTGAATCTAGAGAACCGACCTCTAGAGCAACATCTTCTGGCCAGAGGGAGCGCTCGCGGGTGCGTCCTCGGCTAGGTTCTTGACCGGAGGCAACAGCTTCTCGCCACTGGACGAGGTCGTGCAATACGGAATCGCGCACCGACATTTGCCTATCCTTCCTTCTCCTTGTATCAGCATCTCGAACACTGGTTGCGGAACTCACACTCTCCCTTGTCCTGACGCGTTCCAAGGCGGTGGTACTTCGTTCCCTCCGGAGAGCGGCGGCTTCTCTGTCGGGCCAATCGGAACGTTTAACAAACTCAAATTGAGCTTGACCGACATCGTCAGCGTGAGAGGAGCTACCCTTTCTGCGAGAAGCTGAAGAAATGGGGCGTATGAAATCGAATGAATCAGGTTCCTCTACGGAAGGGGTCGTGGAAGTCTCTTTGAAGAGATCTAGGGATGCTGCGACCTTTCTACCCATTGTGGACGAAGAATTTGGGGGTGCACTACGCAAGGGGCTAGAGGAAGACGAAGAAGACGAAGGGGAGGATGAACGACGAGACAGGGGTCTGGGTATCCTCGAGGGGGACATGGTTATAACCGCATCGGCGGGGTGTGGCCTGGAGGAAGGCAAAGTGAGCGATCTGTCAAATCTTCTGAAGGAGTCTCGTTTTCGTTGTTGCCTCTGGTTAGGAATGAAACGGCCTTGCTTGGTCTCTGTGTCTGATCCCCCTGAATGTGAGTCATGGATGAAGCGAGAATAGTTAGTAGACTGGGAAGAGGTACGTCTGGGAAGGCGGGGAGTATCAGAGGGCGAAGGGCCTGAGAGTAGAGAATCGAGGGAGAGTCTTGGTAATGGAGTGGTGTCGGGGGCCAAGGATGTCGGAGTTGTCTGAGAGGGAAGGGTGCAAGAATGTCGCTGTGGACTTGAAGGGCCTGAGAGAGGACCCATGCACAGACGACTATGCACAAGATATCTGTTATGTCAAAAATTCGAGGGACGGGATGAGCAATGTTCGGCGCGAGGAGGAAAGAGAAAAAGTCGGACCCAGAAGGCAGGGGCCGCTAATATACTGGTGGGCTTTGGCCTGACGGCGGTTTTTGGTAAGAACGTTTCTGGATATAGGAGCGACCGATATGTCCGTGTTTGAGTCGATCAGCTGTGAATGGGAATTGTTTGAATTTTTTGGACTGAAGAAATGATTGTATTTTAAAGGCTAAAGGGAGGAGGGAGGAGAGAGATTAAAGGCAAAGACCGCTACGGTAAGAGTGAGAGAGATGAGAGTCTGGTCAAAAGTGACGATATACGCCCGCTTACATACACGTGGGCACATGACAAACCTTCCCATTCCAGGCAATTCCCACGGCACCGACGCCGCCTCCCGCTCCCGAGCCCTCCCTTTAGCCTTTTGCCTACAAGCTTGCCTCCCCGACGCCCCCCTCTCCGTCGCTCGCTCTCATCAGGACACCAAAACACACAACAAAATCCATTTCTAGAAACCAACATCATGCACTGTGTATTCGCGTCTCCTCGTCTAGCGTCTTGTCCGCGACTTTCCAAGTCGCCGGCTCAGTCAAAGAACCACCCGGACGCACGTTTGAGGTCCTGTGGATTCGCCAGGGTATCACCCTCTGATTACCTCCCTCTGCCAGTCTCTGAAATGAATCCCACATTCTCACCGTCTCTGTCTTCTTGTTCCCCACCCATCGCCTTCTTCCGAGATCTCGCTCCCAATACAGCGTCTTCCGATACTCAGTTCCGAACAAACATGTTCTATCCAGCGAATGGGCGCATGCACGTCTCTCACTTGCCTCCCACGTACCCTTCAAGCCCCGACACATCAAAATCCGACAGCCCAGAAAGACCCTGCGCCCGACCTGTCAGTCATACCTCCCATCACTCGAGCAACAGATGGTCCAACTTTGATCGTGACCCGGTCATGAGCTCCTACTCACGACCAACAACACCCATTCTCGCGTCATATTCCCATCATGATCTTGGGCGGTTGCCTTGCTCGATAAGTTACCACCTGAGGACCCCTTCTACAATTCACACCCTATCTCATCATCCTTGACGTCAAAACCTTCTTGTGCCCTCCATGCGGTTCCCCAGGTGCTCTCAGCCTCCTTTCACTCTGACTTCTGCAAAACAACCAGACAAACAAACAAACATACGTATCTTAACAAACGTTTGCTCCTCTAATGAACTGACATATCATACTGTTCCGTCCTCGCACATTCGTGCACAAATCAGTACATCGGGATCCAAATTAGGCGTTATCTATGACTACACAATTCAACTCTCCCAAAAGAACACATCTTCCCGAAAGGTAATTCCAAACGCACAAACACCGAGCTCACTCCTCATTCGCCAAACGTTGCTCATATCCACGTAATCTTCCGACCTCATGTCAATATCTATCCTCGCCAGTCTAGAACATACCGCTCCCTTCCGCTCAAACGTGGTCCCCGTCCGCTTCTCTTATCTATACATATCTATCCAGACCCACATCACCGTCTTTTCATGTCTAACACCTTTCATTCCTACCATCTCATTGCAACAACTGCTGATCCTTTCACTTTTTCTACCGGCGCTCTCGATGCTCCGAGTCCGATTCGCGGTGGTCCCAGGGAGCTCAAGGCACCACAAATCCGTCCCAGTTCCATTCGCATCTTCACTCCATCTCGCAAATTAACCATACTTGTGCCTTTCGTGGTCGAGAGGTGTGGGATCATGGGGTATCATTCCAGTGTGGGGTCAATGGGCCCAAGAACTTCCTGGACTTGCCCCCTTTGAATGTGATCGCAAGGTCCGGGTATCGCCTCAATGTAAGCCCATTTCTCCTTTCCTCCCGGCCCTTTCCCCAATCATTCGGCCTTTCAAAGCGTTGCTGATGATCGACTTGTGATGAAGGGAGATGAAGGCCATGCGTGGGGTGGACACTGCCTCAGCTGTCTCGACCATTCACCGTCGTTTGGGGATGTCGCTCACGGCCCGGTCAATTCAATGTCGATCAGGGTGGTCCGTGTGAGATGAACACTTTGTGAACATTCAAGTCCATCTAACCCGGATGACTGTCGTTTCGAATTCGTCCAGTTCCGTCGGTGAGCGCTCCGTCATAGTTGGGTTGCGCTCTCACATTTCAATTTCAATGATCCGGTTTCATGCACTTGCCTTGAGGCGGATTTCTTATACATCATGTACATTGTGTGCCGCGCGTGTATCTCAGCACCTATCTTAATACTTGTATGTTTTTGTTGCAAGGTGGAACGGATATGGATAAGTTCTGAATATCAAATTCAGGATTTTTGACTTAGGATAGCAACTGTGCAACTATAAATTCAACACATTTCAAAATAATATGTGGCATGATAAGTAGGATGACTTCCATACATAAGTTTGCACTGTAAATCAGGTCTATCTATGAAGTTATAGAAATATCAATAAACAAACTGTATTGAAAGTTATACTTCATGACTTTGTTCCTGCAAAAAAAAGGCAGCAAATGATATTGGGAAATTTAAAATTTGAACTATAGAAGGTAAGCATTGCAATATAGATTTGATTTTTGCTGTATATTTTAATACATAAAAAAGGTTAATTTTTTATTGTCTTTTTACAATTATTATCTACTTTTTTTTTGCCATAGGATTAGAACTGATTATTAATGTCAATTTGCAATTCCCATTACCCTCTGCCCATTATCAAATTGTAAATCACATGTGATTTTTTAGCATGGGAAATTTAGGCTCTATAGCACCGACATTGATATGCTTGGTTTCTCTCATTGGATGCTGAGTTTAAAATATATCATGATGACTCACCCAAAATTCTCACAGTAATATTCTAAAAAGTATAAAAGACCAAGGAAAGGCTTTGATTTTGCCCCCTTTCTTTTCTTTCTCCATCCATCATCAATGCAGTTCACTTAGCCACAAACAAATAACCAAGCAACATACCACTTATACAGGTATCTTTTATTACTTGTATACTCAAATTTATCATCTCTCTCTTTGTTATGCAACAAAGCAATCTCTCTAACTTCTTTTGTTGCTTTTCTTCTAATACAGCCATTTCTTTACAATGGCCAATCAAGATGATGAATCAAAGCAACAGCTCACTCTTGGGCTTTTAAACCCTTCAGTCTCAATCTTTCCCTCATGTAGCTTTGTAGCTACATTCAATACAAACATTTCTTTCAATCTTTCATTCCCATATCCCACTCATCACAAGACTATTCTGTCAATCAGACCAATCTCTACAAACTCAAGACTACTTCAATCCACCAGGCACAGATCCCTTGCCAATGCTCTTCTTCACCATCTTCCTGTTGATCCTACAAACCACGCAATCCTATCTATGTTCTGTGTCCCTGCGCAGAATGTGGTAGCAGAGGTGCAGAATGTTGAAAGAAGTAGCCAGAGTCATGCTCAGAATGATTCTGAGGTCTTACTGGGAGAAGTGGCCGGAGAGTCAGACCTTGAAACAACAGAGGACAATCCAGGATTGGAAGATGGTGGTGACTTGACAGAGGACTCAGAGGGAGAGGACGAGTTAATAGACGAGAACATTTTGGTCCAACAGTACCCTCAATTATACTTGCCACCATCGCTGCCAGAATCTGGCAAGAACCCCAATAATGAAGAGACCCTCGACAGAGATATCAATCAGTCTCTGAATACCATAACCACCCCACTTCCAATCCGCCCACGAAGGCGTAATGTCCCCAGACCACGCAGGAAATCAGACCCGTTCAACTGCATGTTCATTCCCAACAAGAATTCCCACAATAACCCAGTGTTCACTCGAGAGGATCCACCTGTTGGGACCGCTCCCCCGCCCACGTGCATCCCAACCATACCAACACGATCATCTACACCTGAAATGGTCATTGGGACCATCGAGTCCTGGCCCAGCGCTCGCGCCGATGCAGCTGCTGCCGAGTATGGGGATTCATTGGAACGAGGGATAGCTTCGGGTGCATTCGAGGATATATCAAGTGAAGCATTAAAAGCTTTTGACTTTCTCTTGGGGTCTGGTAGGACCTCATGTCCCGATGACAGGTTCAGGGACCCGAGATTCAGGCAGAGGATAGAGAAGGTGGTGAGAACCATCATGGAATGTCAGGTTGAATCCTTCTGGGGAGGAAAGGCAAGGAAAGTCAAGGATAGAGCCGAGGAGTATGATCGAATTTCCCGAGGAGGTCCCAGGTCAAGAACGTTTGTGGGTATATGAACCCAAGAGGCCTCCGAGTGGACCTAACCGCCGCGTCATCGCGTTCGCAACGACATAACAAGAAGCCAAAAGCATGAAAAAACCACAGAATTTAAGAAAATGATTGGGTTTCAGACGTTCAGAAGATAGGAAGGATCACCACTTATTCCATTCTCACCTCACCCCCACTACTATCCATCTCCACCCCAGAAGCGGCGGTTGATTCGCGCGATTATTCGGTGGATCCCAGCACGTTCGACGAATCTTGGGTTCGAACGTGTGTACATATACCGATACCGATAGGAGAAGAGGAAGAACGAAAGTGCGGGAAGGTTGGAATGGGATCATCGTGGTTCAGGTTCAGGAAAGAGGTAAACGGGGCAGGGGTGTTTGGACGCCACAAGGAACGATATGGTTCGGCAAGCACCGACCAAGCACTTGACATTTCTTCATTGTGACGTCGACGTCGCACTGGATAACAGAAAGAGATGCTGGAATATGGGATAGGACACGTTCATTCATTTATTCTTTTTCTCTGAATGTTCCGAATTCCTGCTGACTGGGTTCATGATATGCGCTTTTAATCAACAGTGCCCCTCGAGCACGTTCGTAATTCTCCAACTTCTCATACCTTTGAAACATTCCGAAGTTTCTATGCGTTGTGTAATAAACGTCAACTGTTCACCGGACAGTATTTATAGTTTCCGATACACCTATATTGCCCAGGTGGCGTATGCATATGGAACGTGTTGCTCTGGGTCCACGTCGCTCTCTCACATGTATGGCTATAGCTTCTATTAATATGCATACACACATCCCCAAATCACGGATGGTCCTTCGCACCATTCATTTTCTCCTGCTCGTTCGAGCAAGAATGAACTTGCACGAATATGATATCATCCTTTCAAACAACCTGAGATTATATCTCGATCCAGTAAACTAAAATAAAGTAGTGAAAACAAACCAGAAAAGAAAACCTGCGACAGACGACAACGATAGTAAAACGTGAACGCGTGAACGGATAGAAAGAATAATATGTGAGAAAAAAATATGAAAAACCACAAAGAACGTACATGCAACGTGACTAGCTGGGTGTCTCATGATCGATATCAATGAAGGGGTAGGAATGGTATACTAAGCTCGCTGGCTCGAAACACGAGGCCGATGAATGGAAAGAACCGTAGCGAAGGAAAGTAAACCGAGAATGGTAAAGTGAACCGTTGTGAATGTGAATCAGTATGTTGTACATGGAGGAGATTCAACCCCGACTCTATACGCCGTGTCCGATGCAAATGTATGAAAAGGAACAACCCACAGAAAGGTAGTGAGACGACAATGCAGAATGGGCAAGGAAAAGGGGACAAATGTGACGAAGTGGAGGTGACGAGAGAATATGAGGGGCATGGAACTGAGTGAAATCCAAAATGGGGGATCATATAGAACCTGTCCACGTATGAAAGACAATCCGACATCCCAATCACATATCACAAACCACATCAAATCCAGACTCAAACCTGTGACACCGAAGTGTCTACTCTCCGTTTCTTCGAAGCAGGTTCTTCCTCAATTGGATCATCGTCCACAACATTCACTTCCTCATTCGATCCTCGAACATCGGCGTTGATTGTTGCAACGACGCCATCGGAGCGACACCGCAGCACCAGCACAGGAGTGTCGACGACGACGACACAGTCTGTG